>JACJUY010008404.1:0-16782 GCA_014220935.1 Platorchestia sp. MABIK | reverse complement strand
ATGTCTAAATATATTTAATTTGTTTCATCCTGACTTCCAATGCATCGGCCAAGAAAAAATAATTTAGTGGAGTTTCGAACATTCCCCTGTATGACAGCGTTTGGCGTAATATTTTCTCTGTATCGAACATTCAAAATTCAGTAAAACATGGTAGTAAAAATAATTCCATAATTAGATGGGCTTGAAAGCAACCATAATTCTATGTGGTAAAGCTATTAAGTCTTCTATCATTCTGACAAAATTCGGGTTTAAGTGAAAACTTCTTTCAACGAGGTGCTTCTTTAGTTTTGGACAATCAACCAATGAAGCTAATTTTGTGTTCGTACTTGTTATTGTTTATAATTAAGGGCATTGCATAGGGTTTTCGCATCACTGTTCTCTACTGTTCATTGCTGCTTCCACGTTAACAAATAAACAAACCCATATTTCCAGTCTTGATGTCACATGAGCATTGAGGGAATGCCATGGTGTTGCAACAGAGATAAAAGAAGTAAAATGATGAATCGACAGGTAAATGTAACCTCTCTGCTTTGATTAGTCATGTTTAGGTAGAACCAGATCGAAACAAGTCGTAATTATGTAGAAGCACTGAAAAGAGACAAGCAATAAATTAATTTAACTTACAAATTATTTAATTATATCAACTTAGCGCTTGCTCACACTGTTAAATTAGGATTGTGAAAACAAAACTGCACTTAAAAAACCATACTTCATATAAAAAGAGCTGCACTATACTGTAGATACAATAGAACCAGAATACAAAATAATGAAGCAGATAAAATGAAGAAGATTACTGAAAATAATAGATGAAGAAACGAAGCAGTTCAAGAAGTTAAAAATATTAAGTCGAATGCAGAAACCAAAACAATCAATGGGAAATACAAAAAAATGTAAAAAAATAATGAAAAAATTCAGTTACCAAAATTGTTTTCAGAAGTTAAATATTATTGAAGACATCCTTCTCATGACCTAAAATCAAATCAGAACCTAAAATCAAAACTTTGTCAAGATGAATAAAAAAATTGTGAAAAGTTGAAAAAACGAAGCGATAAAGGAGACCGGCAAACCAGAAATGAAATTATTAAAAAGTAATCCACCTATGTGTGGAACGAACAATCCGTAACAAATTGTTACGGATTGTTACGGAACAAATAATGTAAGAAAATGTAAGAAAAAAAATGCCAAGCATCCCAAAGTTAACTAAATGAATGAAATTTGTAGGATAGTATCACTCAAATGAACGAACGGATTGAAGTGAAAGCCTAATACGTAAACCTTCTACTTTGCCAATCAACCGATATTATAAAACAAACATAAAAATAAACTCTGAGTTAACTTTGTGTTACTTCATTGTATTTTATCAACCTCATGACACAATATGAACGGTGTGTGGTTTGAAATCCCACATGATAAATAAAAATAACCAAATAGTATAGAAAGCTATGTAGTCTATTAAGATAACATCATTCTAGTACGAAGACACTTTTTAATGTAAAATATATAAAATGTTGATGTCAACTGCTGTCATTAAGGGAGAAAAAATATGGTAACAAGTGCATTTGCGATTTGCTCTAAAGGAATCGGCATGTGCCTATTTCTTAATTAGATTGCTTTAAAATGTTTCAGCGAGCGTGCAGAGGACACTACAAAAATAGCAGGCGCAATGCCATCTGCACACCGAGTGTGTCCCTGCATTATTTCAAACGTAACGGCATACCAAACGTTTCGAGAAGAATATGTGCATAAATTTTGAGTAGAGTTGAAGTGGTCTTGTGTACTCCTGCTCGTAGTGTCCTAACTAGCTTCTAAGGTTGAGCAACGCGTTCACACGTACATACGTCTGTTTCTTGGGCCACTCAGGCAGCACCCACGTCAACCCGCACTCGGTTGACGTGGGTGCGCCTGGGCGCATCGTGGTCAGAATAAGAATGATTAGGTTTCCCAATACTCAACCTGAATGATGTATGATTGAAACTTAACTAAATGTAACAGCTAAAATGACCTGTTCAGATAACGGCAAAATTTGCTGAAAAGATGATTGTACTCTCAAGTTAACGAAACAAATTACTATGCTTACTAACTTCTTCGTACATACATCTGTTCGGCACTGTCTGCTCAAGAGCATCGACTTCAAAAGAGAATGATTCGTGACGTAAATGATGTTTGATAGATTAACGTTTATTTCGACTTTTAAAATAACGAGACTTTCTGAGAAAAGACGTAATTTACTTGAAAATGGTTACATTTCTACAAAGCAGGAGAAAAAATGCGAATCTACAGATCAGATGTTAATTACGTCGTGCAAAAATGAATTTGTGATATAATGCATTCTATTTTAACAAAGACAAATTCGTTACTTACCTCCAAACAATCAACGTCAAACGTTAGAATGCTGTTCCACCGAACGATTGAGGATTTTATAACCTCTGGACGATTTTGCGAACGCATCCGCATCCATCACTCACAACGACTGACACCAGACTGGTCTGGTGATTCCCGCCAAAGTTGAGACATGCGCAACACGATCCAAGGAGATCGCTCAAGAAGCTTGCCAAATTGCCAATCATTGATGTGAAGCCATGCATCGATCAAAATCACTCAAATGTGTTTCATTATAGGTAAGAAAAATCGGTCCGACCTAACGGATTGCATTTTTCGTGTACAGAAAGCTTCAAAACTCAGAGCATATAAGATATTGAATTGATTACCCTCTCCATTCACAATTTAATGAACATCATAAAACATATAACTTATTTTCAAGCCTTAAGCAAACCATTAGGTCTCTGTAACTAAGTTAAGTCATTGATTGATTTCAACACATTGACCGCTATGTGCAACAATAGTTATTCATGTAGCACCCCACCTGTCACGTAATTTACTGTGTGTGCTTTCCACCCGATCCAGGGGACATTATCCCAGAATTTAACGGGACCTACTGCACACAAGTTGCCTGGCACCCATCTGGGGCCGGTAACACTGAAAGAATGATAATTAAAGACTAGCGGAACATGACTAGCTGAGGGGCTCACCTGAAGATTTCGAAAATTATGTTCAGGCGAACAATCTTCAATAAAGCCGGCTGTCCGGGACGCAACTGTCCCAGGCAATGAGGGCGGTTAGCTGGAGTACTGCGGAGCACATTAGTAGATGCTCCCGCGCTCATAGCTCAGTTCAATCTGACGTGTCAACCTCTGGCAGACATGCACGTTAGCTTGCCCGAATCCATTGCTATGGCTTGGGACTCGTAACAAGAAGAGCAGACGAACATTTTAGTGCTTGCATATACATTTGTTGCCGAAGATGTGAGAAACCCCAGCCATTGCTCCGCTTAGTCGTAAATTACCAGCGTTATTAAATTTTAGGCTGATTAAGTGGCTCACAGCCCAAGAACTTTATTGCGGAAGGCCTTTAAATCTGCCTTACAAAGTCCGCAAGGGACCTCCGTTCGAGCAACGGCTAGAATTTTGACAACTGCGGGTAGTGTCATGGCAATATTTTTGCGCTGAGAATTAATTACGAATAATATTGTTTGTGATAGTTTGAAAGTTGTTAGTAAAATATGACACTATGCAATCTGTTTTTGTTGTTAGAACAAAAATTGTTCTGGTAATAGAAGACAGAGAACTTCGGTCATGTGGGAAAGTTGTGCTCATGAAGCTAGTTCCAATTACAGGTTTTAGGAGTGTAAGTGTTCATATGTTCGTCAGTGTGTAGTTTAGGCGCAAGAACTGTTAATTATGAATATTGAGTAAAAAGTTTTAGCTTACGTAACTCAAACGATTGATAATGCAAGCAACAAAATGAGATTTCGTCAACTTTATCCATTTATGTACAAAAACAATGCAATGCATAATCATTGATTTCCATATGTGAGCTGCATTAGTTAAATAACATGAATGAAAACTTTCCACATTATGTACTCAGATCTCCTTGAGCTCATATGCTCGCTAAATCATTTAATTGAGGATGCCATAAAAAACTCGTTTTCTATTCAAGTGGCGGCGAATAGAAAATACCAAACGATGCGCTAATCCTACTATGCTTCACGCCTATTTAAGAACATAGCCTTACATTTTCAGGTAGGTTTTGATGCTTAGCATAGTTGTTGGCTGTTTTCGAATAAATCAAAAATCTCACGCTTGTCCTACTTGTGCTTTTTACCCTTCAATTGTTGATTGATGGTAAGTTGAACCTTGAAGCGTAGTTGTCATTTTCAAAACTGAGCAAAAGTCTAGTGATGTAAAGCTATGAATAAACCGAAATGTAATGTGTTTTGTCACAGTGTTTCATGAGATAAGGTTTGCACATATGTAACCGGACCCTAAATCAAAATTGAATGGGAAAATATTGCAACCTGAACATTTCCTCTGCGATAAATAATTATGGAACGAATTGTTGCGGTTTAAATATTAAGATATTAAATGGTCATTAGTTAGTTCGATGGAAAAAATGTTAGTGCACAAAAAAAGTTGGGAATTTATGAAGAATGAGGGTAAAGGCGTTATAATTGAATAGGATAAAATAAGGGGGACTAAAATTTCAACTATAGAATAGTAAAGGACACCCTGGATTAATGTAGTTTAGTTTTATAAAAGTTATTTTAAACTATGTTGAGTTAGTTCACGTTATATATGAGCAGGATCGGTTAACTTGAGTTAGGTTAGAGTAGGTTATGTGAAGTTAGGTTTGCTTTTGTTGGTTTAGATTATGGTTTTTAGTTCAGGTTAGGTGACCTTGCCTTAGGTTAGATTGGGTGACAGTACGTTATATTACTTCAGATAGTGTTAGGATAGGGTGTGACATAAAAACTGATTTAATGATTGGAGAAATTGTAGCACTTACGTTAAGTAAGGGTAATACTATAAATGAGGGTACCATCGTTTTGGTTTGGCTGTGTTTTTCATGGAAATGGATTGGCAAAATAATATCTCATTAGTTTGTTGGTTTCAAGGTTAGGTTAAGTTTTAGTTGTTTCCAGTTGGTATTGAGAAATTGGTAAATTATGTTGCTGTTACTATATTGGTGAATGATATTGCTTTTGCTAAATGAAATTCTTGTGGTGTTTGAAAGTTGAACGTAGAGCTTAGAGTGAAATGCATTATATGCATATTGGTTTGTCAATTGAGACCATGGTGTATCTAACTGGGTTACTTCTGAATTGTGGTGAATTGTATAGTTTAGACAATGAAATTGCCAATGGTAAATGAATTGCTTGTGGTGTTTGAAGTTGAACATAGAACTTTGAATGAAAAACATTGAATATATATATAAACGAGAATTATAGTGTCATTCGAGACGATGGTGTGTCTCATTGCGTTGCTGATGATTAGTGGGGATTTGAAAAGTGTGCATGACATGTGCATGTGTGTAAATGTTTGTGTTTGTGGAAATGTGTGAATGTCTATGAGTGTGTGTTGGTAGTGCGTGAGTGTATGTGTGGGTTCGCCCCTCGTGGACTATGCTAGTTCCTTGTGAAAACTGACATTGTCAAATCATGATTAGCCATATCTGATAATATGGACTTTTCTTCAAGGATGTTTTCTATTATTAAAAGGTGCTTCCCCATTTTGTTGCATGATCAATTACAGCATCTTTCTTTGCTCTTCTTTTCAGAATAGCGTCAATCTTTAGATTTCAGGCCCGAGTTGCGATGATCTTTAACATGTCAATTAATTTTGCTGTGTTCCTTTCCTTTAGTCCATCACAAATAGCTAACTGAAGAGTATGAACTGTACAGTGCATATGTTTTTTTGCATTAATTACAATCGAGTCTAGTGATCAATGGAATTCACTAGAACAATCTGGGTTTTTTTGAGAGTCTTCTGATTCTGAGTTGTTCTCATCAATTGTTGTCACTACTGAAATCATTATCATCACTGTCACATTGTTCTTGCTTACTATCATATTGATTCAATTTGTCTTCAGTTTTTAGCATGTTGCTCACGTTGTCTGTCACTATTGCCAGAATTTGTTCTTGGTGCAAGCTTTATTCAATATAGCTTGCATCACACACAATTTTGTTAATAAAATCACTTGAATGATATGCTTCTGTGTCTTTTACAGCTAATGTGCAGATAGCTTCCTCATTATCATCATTCATAAATTGAACGTTTATTGCAAAGTAATGCGTCCTCAACCGTGTGCATGCATCCATCTTCAAAAAATGAATTTATCCTTAATAAGTTTCATCAGCAGTTGCTTTTGGTGACTTGCTTCTTGAATAATGAGTGACCATATCTTACCCCTTCTAAGTTCACCATTAAGTTTTCGAAAGGCCGGCAGTGAAAAAAATTTAAGGGAAAAGAATCTTTTACAACCATTTCAATGATGGCAGAAATGAATGTCTCTTTGGTCATTGTTAGAATAATGTTTTTATTTGTTAAAAATGAAGTAATGTCCGATTGCTTCTCTTTTTTTGACGTTGATGCTCCAACGCTTTTGGCAACTTCTTCGTTGTTCTTAGGAACTCATTCAAAAATATCATGATGCTTTCTATTCAGGTGCCTCTTCAAATTTGATGCAATTGTGGGTGAATAAGATTTTTCTCTATTAAAACCACTATTTTTTCACCACACTCTTGTGTAGCACCTTTACACTTTGTATAAAACTTACTCCATCTTCACTGAGCATAAAATAATTAAATACTGATGACTTGAATTTAAGCGCCATAACTGGGTTGTATCATCTATGATAATAAATAAGCTGCAAATCCTATGAAAATAATCAGATATCTGTGGAACATGAATGATATGAAAGAAATAATCATTAGCAGAATGTTAAACAGCAATGAAGCATTAATTCATAATCAATTAATTCAATAGCAAGTAAGTGTACCATACTTTTTATGGGTCTCACATGGTGTTACAGGTCTCTCATGTTTAAATTGAAATTTCCAATATCCTGAGAATTTTTCTAGGTAACTTCAAATATTGGTAGTAAAAATCTTGTGAAAATTTATGCTATTTTAAAATTACTTTGGTATTTATGTTTTTCTACGTTCTACTTTCTAGATCAAACCAATGGAAAAGTGCGACCCTAAAAAACATTAAATCCTTTGAACGTTCACCTTACTATTCCAAATTTAAGTCACCTTGTTTATATATTTATGTGTTGAATCTATATGTTCAACACTAGAATGTTGTACAATGAATTTATTTTTGAATCGACTATTTTATAAAATAGGCTGATTAAATGTTTTTTTTTTAATTTTACATAATGATATATGCAAGTATTGATATACTTCATTTTACAGTAAATATCACTTGCAAAATATGCTTTTAGGGAATCTATGACTGAATCATTATAGGGAACCACTTGTATTGAGTAAAGATACATTTAATTAACTATGAAACACGAACACATGAAGCAGAACCGTAAATTGCTGGTGATAACTGGCAACTGATCTCGCGCTGCCGTGGCTGCATAGATAACCACTAAGAAACAGAACGTGTTTGATCAAAGACTGAACGTGATCAGTTTTTGTTTGAATAGTCTACAAATAATTAGATGGTTTTCATGTTGAAAGTGTTTTAAAATTATAATAGTAAATGAACCAGTAATAGATGTTGATCTTAAATTTAGTTGGAAGATACTTCCATGTATTGTACACTAGGTAAAATTATAGCCAATATCTAGGACATCATTTTTCACCAAAAACAGCTACATAGATCTAGCTATGAAATAGCAAGTTTTGGGACTCCGTGGCTCTGTTTCGCAGCAGCAGTCATGACTTTTGCCTAGTTATGTCACTTCATACATCCATATATTCTTTTTCTGAATGATCGTTAAGTCACGTAAGCCACTACATGACAAGGATTATACTGAAAGCAAAAATATTTCTAATGTGTTTGAAGGATTACTCTTAACTTTATGAATTTTTCTTAACCTTTATGTACATTTTTATGGGGATAAATTTAGACAAAAAAAACTGAAACAAAGATGACAAATTTATAAACAATAAATCCTTCAGTGGCACTTCCACTAAAATTAGTTACATTTTTCAGGCTAGTTGTACTGCGGTTGTACACACCAAGCTGTAATCTGTACAGAAGCCGAGTTGCCACTCTGTATGCCAGTGTAGTGTAGTGCATCAGCTGAACTGCCCTGCAAGTAACTCGCAATGCAATGCATTAATTATTAGTTTCTAGTTTCTACCTTCTATGTATTTATTGGAGAAATAAACCGAATGGATTTGTTTTAAGTTGAATGACTAATTCCTGCTATTTATCTGTAAAATATACATTATCACTACTGTATGAAAATAAAATTTTTTACCCATATGTATGAAATACGTACATGTATGCAAACCCATAATGACTTGAAATCAATGACATTACTGGGTAATAATAGGTTGTCATGAGATATGTACGGTCCTTCCCCTCATTAATTTACATTAACAAGGAGACCGGATTCTCGGTAATGAGGGTTTGGCAAACCTCCAAGAAATCATTAAATACACAAAATACAGGCAACCCAAAATACACGAATAATTGAATTATAAAGAATCCACGTTACATATACTAAAACAAGAATGGTACTCACCAATGTGAAGGTATACCACTTACACAGCACGCTTTTCTGTGCGCGTCTGAATTGATGGGATGTCCTCACGAGGATAGGTATTAATACTGCAGAGATTATCGGAGAGATTTTATGCTAATGGCAAGTACACAACACCCTGAACAAACTACCCTTCTCAAGATACTAACATGACTGACAGAATTACAAACAAAAATTCGGGCGTGATAGCCTCATGACAATACTACCCTAATAATATGGATTGGCCAACCCACCACGCATTGACTAAATTAAGACAGATGACAAAATGCTCCCTTAATGATTACGTTTCCAACAGCACAGCACGGTCATAGCGTCAAATCACATGTGTACTCTCAGGCACCACTTCAGTTCCGATTCCCTGAATTATTCACAGTTCAGTACAGTATCTTGTGATGATTGTATGACAGCGTCTCGTAAATTTTCTTCAAGTTGGAATTGACTGTGAAGAACTGCCAAGAGAGGAGTAAAACCGCCCTCCTGCAAAGATTCAAACATTTAACCCATTACTTTGATTGCAAAAAATGTGCTCATTTAAACATTTAGTGTTAACTTTGAATGACAGTACTTTACATCACATATTTTTTTTTGAAGAGCATATCTTGGACAACTAGAAATAATTTCTCACCCGCCCAACGATGTCTACAATTTATTTTCTGATTCTAATGTCTCGACCACGTAGGTCTTTTTTTTCTTGAGACTTCTCCTCTCAGTAAAACGTGGTATAGGGCACAGTGAAAATTCCCAAAAATTAAAACGTTTCTCAACAATAGGTAGAGATACGCTGTTTATTACTTTGAATGAAATAATCATCAAAAACATTGATTATTTTTTATGTTAGTTACATATTTTAACCCTGGTTTGTTTACTTTGTTTCAAACAATTATAAACATTTTAGCAAAAAATAGAGTTGAAGGCACCAAAGTATAAGGCACTTTGACTCCACCATATCCAAAAGAATGACTCCATAGCCGACTCCACCACATCTGGAAAAATGAATCTGACTCCACATTTATAAAAATGACTCCCGACTCTGACTCCGCAACTCTGTTTGATTGAGAGATATTTTCTACATACAGTAGGAGTAATATTGTTTTATTGATCAAGAGTTGTCTTAGAAATATTTGTGTAAGGCTCTAAAATATGTTACTACACCCCACCTTTTGAGTGTGCATAACATAATATCTAGGAATGTTCTGTGTAAGAAAATTTGTAGAGTTACATTTCTTTCAACTGAGGCAGTGGCCAGTTTTCATTTTTTGGATGAGTTCTTAGGTTTTGTGATGCCACCCGGCTAAGTGGACACAAACCCCCGATTTTAACGTGCACAAAGTCACATAAATTGCCTAACCCAGACTAGGGTCGGTAACGATTTAAATAAAGATAATAAATACGTTAAGCAGAGCATGGTATCAAGAAAGGGTTTTCACCTGTTCAAAAATAATGTTCAGGAGAACTCTTCTCAATGACGCCGGCTGTCCTAGACCCTCAGGGTCCTGTGGTAGCGAGGAGTTTTAACCGACGACCATTGGAGCGTAAACATTTGAAGAGCTCGGGGCCACGGCTGATGTCTATCTGACGTGGCAGGCGCTAGCGACCGCCGACGTCAACTTGTCCAAATCCGTTGCTGTGGCTAGGGACTCGGAACAAGAAGTGTAGACGAACGTTTAGAGTTTTCAAAACGTCTACAACTGAAAATGTGAGGAACCCTCACCATTGCTCCGCTTAGTTGTAAATTATTTGCTTTAATGATCTCATGCTGATTAATTGGACTGCAGCCCAAGACCCTTTATACTGCGGAAGGCCTTTAAATATTGCCTTACTAAGTTTGCAAAGGACCTCAGCTTTGAGCAATGGCTGGAATTTTGACAGTTTAGAGGATGCCTAATACACTTCTGTTCAAAGTATTTCAATTCTGACTGAAAGTACACAAATGAAAATAATTTGATTTTGTTGGTATCTTGATCACGATTAAATATATTAATGTGATTTTAAACTAAAATATCAAAAAATGGAAGATATTGGAAGGTAAAATTCGGTCAAAGGTTTAAATTTTGCTTGTTAGTGTTTGATATTAATGGTTTATATAAAATACAAAATTGCAATGAATGACTCAATGCAATTTTTGTCTCCCATTTTAAGAGTTTGAATGCTTAAGCAATAGAGTTGGAAGAAAATGCTTTTTGAAACACCTAACCATTTTTTTATTCTTAAATTGTTTGAATATTTTGAGAACATGACTGACGTTAGCTTCAGACCTCAGTAGAAAATAAATTCGGTTTAAAAATATAAAGCATTAAAGTATCAGTAAAAATTTGAAAGTACTTTATACCAAGAAAACCATCAGCCTCGCAAGTCAAGTAATTTAGTTGCGTTTTTTTTAACTCAAGAAGAATGGAAGAATTAGTTCTCTGAATACAAAAAAAAACACTAAAATATTTGACTTTCAAAGTCAGAACAGCTGAAGTTTGTATCTTATTTAGTTCATTTGTTGAGTGGTAAAGAAATGTTATATGTATATTTTAATGCTTCACAGATGCTAATAGATCTATTTTTATCCTGAAGACAACTGTAAAACAGGGAAAGCTAATTTAGTAAAAACGAGGGAAGCATCACTGAAACAGTTGCCCTGCTTATTCACGGCCCGGCATCACGTGTGTCCAGCAAGTACCAGCTCAACCGAATTGAAATTTTCAACATGTGGTTATGTGGAGGTAGCTTGCAAAACATACTAAAGGCTGATGGTGCACATAGGCTAGTAAAAATTCATAGACCTTTGGGGTGAGTGAATGTCTCTTGATTTCCTGTAGTACTACGTGCATCAAAGTAAGTTAGCTTGACGTGGTTAGTAGTAATAGGTTAAGTTACAAATTTGAAACTCAATTTTGAGAGAAATTTGTCAAATAAATGTATGGAAGAAAAATTTGCTTTCAGTTCTTGATTAACTTGAAAGTGTAATTCCATGTAAAAGGAAATGTAAAATACATTTAAATATAAATATCTTTAATAAACACTCCAGTCTGTTTGGTTCCATTGGGTTTTAGGAGGGGGTTATACATGATGGATTTTTATTATCAGCCCTTCTTGGCACTCTATTCAGATTGATTCTCAAATGACTATTATAGGCTATCACTCACTGGAAGACTGTCATGATGTGTTTGGGCTGCTGATTTACATGCCTGAATATTGCCTACATTGAGAATTTGCTCAGTAGTGATGGCATTTAAAACTTTGAATTTGGTAATAGTATTTGGCCAGTTTAGGTTCACTGCATTTGAGTACTATGTGAACATATTAGTCGCTGTGGTTAAGTGAGCAGATTAATTGCAGTAGTTTTTTTTTTAAATCCTCATACTGAAGTGCTAAGTTTGAATATAATCTATTTTTCAATTTGTCCAAAGAAGTTTTGTATTTTTCAAAATTTTCTTGCTAATCTTGTATTTTTTATTATGAAATTGAAAATGTTATTTATTCCCTGCTAGACGTATAACGTAGATAAGCAAGTACCGGACAGCTCGGCGTCAGGCACAGCGTTCCTGTCCGGCGTGAAGGGTAACTACTACACCATGGGCGTGACGGCGGCCGTCAAGCATGGGGACTGCCCTGCCTCGCTACTGCCGGAAAACCGGCCCAAGTCCATCTTCACGTGGGCGCAAGAAGGCGGCAAGGAGACAGGTTGGCATTGCTATGTCTCAAACAATCCAAAGTGATCAATGTATATGGTTATATATTACGTCTACGTAGCACAATGATTACCGTGACATACAGTTGCGGCCATACTGGTTTGGACAACTAACGACTCGACAAACTATCATCAATAACTTCAATACTATAAGCTGCAATGAGCTCAATTTATACACACACATGTGAAGCTGCATGTCTTACCTAGCAGGTTTTAAAATCCTGAATCATTTGGGTGAACAAAACACAAGTTGTAAACAAATAAATTAGAATAGTAAAAATGTCATGTGGTAAAAAAGTTTGGACATCAATTCTTTTCCACATTTTTCTTTGAGTAAATAAATTTTGCCAGAGAGAGAAGTTAGGTAGATTGATCCAGACAAGACTAGTGTCATCTGCGCAGCAGCCGACGCATCAACATGCTTAGGCATGTTGATGCGTGAGTGCCTACACTTCCCAAGTAGAATCTGTTCTGGGCCCCATGTAAGGCCAATGTGGTTTGCCCACTGGGGCCCATGTGGTTTGCCCGTGTGGGGCCTATGTGTTTTTTTGGAAAAAATGCCCAGGTGGGCTTTACATGGGTATTTTCTGGGCAAACCACTGGGAAACCTAGGTTTTGCCCAAATGTTCCCAACGTGTTTTGCCCACATGTTCTCCATGTGTTTTGCCCGCATGCTTTTTATGTGTTTTTCCTGTATGTTCCCCATGTTTTTTGCCCACATGTCCTCCATGTGTTTCGCCCACATGTCCTCCATGTGTTTTTCTCACATGCCTACTATACATGTGCCCATATATATGCCCCCGCCTGTTTTACCCCACATATCCCCAGTTTATTTTACCTCAATACTGTATGTCCTGTGTGTTTAATTTCACATTTCCTGTTATTTTTACCTCACATATTCCATCTGTTTTACCCAACATACCCCTGTCTAAGTCAGGTTTTGACCTCATTCTCAGAAGTTACACAATCTTCCGACTAGTCACATTAAAGGCTTCTACTTGATATGTTCAGGGGGCATAACTTGGAGCAACAGATGATCTGTACGGCTATTCTTAATCAATTTCTCGCTCTTGATTCATGATGATGATCGCTATAGCATTTGATAGTCTTCTCTGGAGCTCTTTGACAATGAAATTGGTTTTTTAGCCCCATTTCTATAATCTGAGTGTGAGAAAAACTCTAAAATATGAAACTAAGACTGAAATTATGCTTTGCATTTTCTTTAAGTACTCTAACTCCAGTGTATTATCGTCCAAAATGACTGGTATAGCGGAACAGAACAGAAGTTTTAGTGTCATATAAATAGATGGCAACATAAATGGAAATGCAAAAGCGTTAATAGCATCAACTCACCTGAGCCAATCATGCAGAAATAGCGCATGCAAAGTCATGGCACTGTTGATCCAATGAATTGAACTGCATAGATATCCACTCTGTGAGCGGAAAAATTTGAGGGGTCCGATATGATGCCATGCAAAACATCAAGACGCACTTCACACGGACATGATGTCCATACACAGCATCATTTGAAAATATCAATTGTAAATTAATATTCAGACGCCTAGTTGTGTTGAAACAGTGAATACATCCCCACTCAATTTTCATTTATTGCTATAATGGTGAAGCAGAAGATTTACAATTCCACGATAAATCTCTCATTACCCAATATTGCGAGGGAAATGTTGAAACCTTTTTTAAGGAGGGGCTGTCACAAAGTGCACTTAGTAAGGAAATCATAAGTAAACTTTTGATATCTATTATGCAATCAATTTTACATGGGAACCTGTATGCTTCTTTGTATTTGTGATTGGCGTCGTTCTGTATGCAGTGGAAGCTGCTTGAAACAGCAAAACACGTCCCCCCAAGATGCCACATTTTGTTAACATTTTTTTCAATAAGATTACGGACTCAATTTAAATGACAGAATTATCTTTAACAGTAGTAAATTCCGTATTATGGCATATCAGTATTAAAGGGTATCACAGCAGCCTTCACCGCTTGTTGTTGCGTGTTTTAGAGATATATTTATGAATTAATTATTCATAAACATACCTCCAGGCTGATTGTACAAGACAATATTAGAAGTTCCTGAAATTGATATTTTTCATTTAAGCTCAAAAAAGTTTGACTTATTCTGGTAAGAAATTTACACTCGTAAATCCACACATCTTCTTGAAAACTAATGCTCTTTCAAGGCCACTTAATTCTCTTTAGCATGGTCATGGACAACATTCACTTGGGTTATATTTCAAGTTAAAGATTCTCATCTAATTGCTAATGCTGTGATAGCCATTGCATGCACAAAAAACATAATTAAAGCCAGATTCTAGTGATCGTGCAGTTAAGTGTTTTATACAAAATACAAGGACGGTGCCGGCACCAAACCACGCATTTATATGCTACGATTCCTTCTTCCATGAAAAAGCAATTTGCTCCTCTCCAATCTTCTTTTCGTTAATCGCTAACGTTCTAAATGAGATAAGCAGCCGAGCGGCCATCTGAGGTCTATTTTGTATTTCTTGCATTCCAGAAAAAGAAGATTTAGGTGATCATAGAGAAAACTTAGTTTTTATGAATTCATTACCGTATACCTATTTCATAAGAGCACAGAACTCTGGTGAAACCACTCGATCTATGAGTTTATAGTTTCTAAGCAATGATCTACTAACTTTCACCCAGAAGTATTTATACACAATTTTTTATCTGTTGATATGCTGCAGTCCTAGTATTTATAGTCCTAGTATTAGGGTGCCTCTTAAATTCTGTTACAAGGAAAACTTTCAACTGATGCTCGTATGAGGATTTTATTATTTCATAAGATAAGCAGAGTGCCAAAATGTAAAAGCAATTCACTTGAATATCATATACTTTTTTCGGGAACAGAAGTTATGGGGCAAACTAGTAGTAAAAAATTTACTAGCTCTCAAGATGCCATTAGTTGCTGAAATTAGAGATGAGTAGGCTTTATTAATTTTTGGGGGGTAGGAAAAAAGTCCATTGCAAAAAATGTATGAAATGAAATCAAACATAACGGAAACGCTTTCTCATGCAATAAAGTAACTAAAACGGTGGTAATAATTAGAATGTATCTAAAAATGGGATGTTTTCTCATATAAGAGATGCAATATTTCTATCTATACTGGATTTTTGAGATATTAGGAAAAAACTGGGTACAAAGGGCATAAATCTCCAGCGAGAAAATTTGTAGCAGAGCTAAATAAGAAACTTTTTTTCACGCTGAGAATTACACAAAGAACTCCGCAAAAAATCATAAAAATACCTGAAAAAATCATGACGGAATTGAAAAACACTCACAGAATCAAAGAAGCACCATGAAAAATAACAGAAGAGTATGCCAAGTGCTAACATATTCCTTTTTATTGAGCGAAAAGCTCCTTTGCTCACCTTCCTTTTGTAAGTGCTATAACTAGTGAATAAAGAGAGCACAAAAATAAAATGTTGATACCATCTGTAATCAAAAAACTCTATTTTAGATACCAGAACAGAGATAATGTATTTGATTCGTATATTGAAGAATATCACAGATGCGTCGGAGATCCGTCGTTACAAATGACCACAAACAGAAAAATACAAAATATTCATGCATTCATTTATGTACCTGAAATTTTACTCAACTAGTGAAAACAATTTCTCACGTATATACAAATAGCAAACACACGCAACTTATTTCTACTTACACTCAAATCTTTGGCATGCTAACCGTTCCAAATTAGAAAGGACTTCACTCTCGCATATGCTTCCATTCGTATCTAAAAATTGAGGACTAAAACATTATCTTTTGCATTTTCATTTTTTCCACACCTCATACCATCGCAAGCCATAAATTATACCAATTGTATTGACATATTCTTAGCCATTCATTCTCATTTTCAATCACATGTCTGGAACTAAAGAGACAATTTGTAGTACAAATGTTAAACCCTTTAACAAATTACTAATTGACTAATGTAGGGTCTTTTTTGCTTCTCTAAAAAATTTCTTTATAGATCTGAACATCTTCACGATCTACAAATGACGTCAATGTAGGTGCAAGTAAATATGCTAAGCAATCTAATTTACCTAAAATTAATTTTAATCTTTGATTCGTGCTCCTTAGAAAGCATATTTCCTTTCCAACAATGAACTTATAATCACCAATTTCTAGACCTTTAAAAGCTGTTGAAGTTCATGCCGTTATAAAAATTTCACGAATTCACCAATCATTTTACTAAAACTCTTTAGGCAATAAAGTGCTTACAAACGTGAGTTTATAAAATGTAACGTTTCAATATACAAACATAATCATCAGGCTGAAAAGAACGAACAATTTTCTTGCTACATATGTAAAATGCAAACAATTAAAGTTGACAGGACTATTCACATTGTTAGTATGATTCACGAGATGTTCAATAGAGAACTATAGTTACACATTTAGACTAGAGACGATTGCACAGGTCTAAATGAGTAACCATAGTACTGTAATGGGGCGATTCACCAGTCTCCTAAGCCGTGTTTGCTTGGGAGATGGCGCAATCTGCCTGTTC
>JACJUY010008403.1:12735-27597 GCA_014220935.1 Platorchestia sp. MABIK | reverse complement strand
TGCCTGCCAGTTGTCACTCGTGCCTGCCAGTTGTCACTCGTGCCTGCCAGTTGTCACTCGTGCCTGCCTGTTGTCACTCGTGCCTGCCTGTTGTCACTCGTGCCTGCCAGTTGTCACTCGTGCCTGCCTGTTGCCACTCGTGCCTGCCTGTTGTCACTTGTGCCTGCCTGTTGTCACTCGGGCCTGCCTGTTGTCACTCGTGCCTGCCTGTTGCCACTCGCGAATGCCTGTTGCCACTCGTGCTTGCATGTTGTCACTCGTGCCTGCCTATTGTGACCCCACCTACATATTTTCTCCCTTTCCCCTACACCCCTCACCCCCATCTACACCCCCTCACCCCCACACACCTGCCGCGCGTTTCCGCCAAAAAGCGTCTATTGATTTGCCAGCCTCCTGCGTCACGCGCTGCTGCACCGTTTGTGTGAGGGAACCGTGAGCGTGAGAGAACTGTGAGAGTGAGGGTACCGTGAGCGTGAGGGGACCGTGAGCGTGAGGGGACCGTGAGCGTGAGGGGAGCGTGAGCGTGAGAGAACTGTGAGCGTGAGCGTAAAGGAACAGCGAGCGTAGGCGTGAGGAAACTGTGAGGTCTGAGTGTGAGGGAGCTTATCTGCCTCACATCAGGCATTATATTTGCACGCATTCCATCTCACGCCACTGTTGCTATTTTTTAGAGAAGTTTTGAATACAGGTGAGAATTCGAACATTAGTTTATGCGTAGTGTATCAAAAATCTCGTACTTCAAAAAAAGACGTTATACACCTGACTAATTGCACGTTATGTACGTTACTAGTTGCTTACAGCTTGTAATCATGGGGACCTCACATGTTTCAGGTTTTGAGAAATGAACTGCGGTATCTTTCCAAAGTTTGACAAATATTCCACAAATTCACCCCAATATTTGACAAATATTTTAAAAAATCGTTTCAACTTTTGGCCAATTTACCACAAAATCGTTCCAATATTTGGAAAATGTCTCACAAAACTGTCTCATGTTTTTGAAAAATCTACTAAGAACTTTTAAAACGATTCCGTCGGTCGCATGTTATGGACATCTCATTAAAACATTTCAAGTAACCACGACAGTGGCGTTGCGAAGTCGAATCCCTAACTGCGGATTTTTGCTATTCTTAAATTCCAGTTAAAATACTGTCATTTACAGTATTTTTGAGGGACTCAGTTTTGCCGGCTTGCGTCAGATCCCGAGCTGTAGTTTAGGTAGGATTTCCTTTATTTGAAATAAAACAGTTTTTGCTTTCGTCATGTTATTTACCATCTTTTTTCAGTTCACTGCTGTCCTGTTTTTCAGCACCTGCTTCTTTATTCATCAACTTTTATTTTGTCTCACAAACTTCCTTCTCAACTTACTGTTTTATGCACATTGTGCATGGATTTCACGTTCCCTCAAGTTCATCCTAAATGGGGCCTTCCTCTTTCCTCCCTTTTTAACGCCCTTGTTGTAGTTAGGGAGAGTTGAACCAACATCTATTCTAATCTGTGCCAGCCCGCACAAAATATAGAACTGCCGAAAGGCTTGCACCATGACTGACACTTCGTCAGTTTGTATTGGTAGCAAAGTCCGTTTAGAAAAGGCGATCGTTGAGAAAGGCCGAATGTAAAACGGCCATTAAGATCACGACCGTTTAGAAAAGACACTTAGAAAAAATACGCTTAGAGAAATGCAGTCCAGAAAAAAGTTGCCTTGTGCGTGTTCTTAAATATCTTAACAAAGTTCCGTGATTCTGGTCAAAACCTCCACTTGTTACGGTGTTTTAGATATTTACATGAGGATTTAAATAGATTTGATGGTGTAAATACGCGTAAAAGTTACGTATGGTTGATAAAGGTACGCATTAAGTTAAATTGTGTACCTGTGACATAGAATCATTCTGTTTCCCACTGCACGTAGTTGCGCTGAGTGAGTAAATCGATGCGCCTGTAACGTGTCTGCCTGTGCGTGACTGCACCGTCCCCACGCGTGCGTCAATATACGCACGTGCACTCGGTCGATGATCTCGCATCACACGACCATTTTTGTCAGATTGCATTGTCTGAAGTATAATACCGTAGAGTTCATTATCCTCCTGAGCATAATATATCTTTCACATCTCAATAATCTTAGATTGTATATCAAACGGGGAAAAAATTTCAATCTCACACATGTACACGTTCCGTGAGGTTACGCCGACGTACCGTTGTTTGCGTTGCATGCCGCACTTGCGACAGGCCGGCAGGTGTCTAGGGAGGAGGAGGTTAACGCGTTCACGGCGTTTCTGCGGTTGTTGTTGGCTTCGTTAGGTTAGAAGTAGCAGGTTTGGGAAATCTCCTCTACTGCTCGGAAACATTTCTATCCTATCTAAGAAATATGAAAAACATAGCTGCTTGATAATATTTCACCTCGTATGATAACATTTGTTTTTTAAAAGGGTTGCCAAACTGACAAAAACTATTCATTTACACCGGTACGTGAAGGAGCAACTTAACTTACCTAGTGGGACATACATGCGTCCCAATACGCTGTCAACGTGTTAGAGGAGTTGTTGACCGCTCGTCCACATCGTGTCACTTAAATGTACCTACTGATCAAAATAGCGGAAAGCGATGGGCCTGGAAAACCTTCCTCAATGAAAATATATTACCAGAAGTATACTACGTAGATTACTACTTCTGCATTACTTCAGGAGCTTAGAGTCCTGCGTGCGATATGCATGAGCGCTCAAGAATGATGTTTTTAAACCTGATTTTGATCAACGGTTTCATACCTCATTTCGCGATGGGTAAAAACATGCGCCCGAAACACGTGACAAAGGCGAACCGCGTGCAGTTGAGAACGTGGGATTTATATGTAGAATTAAACTAAAACTATTCACATACGGATTAATGGATGTAATGATACACCCCTTCCTTATTACGTGTACAAATATAATAAGGAAGACTATAATATACACATATTTACGTTTATCTGTTTATATTTATTTACATTCATTCATATTTTTTCAAATATACTTATTGGCATTAATTCGTATATATATATATATATGTATATTCACATTTATTTCTATTACTATAAATTTGTTGATTTACATTTATTTATATACATGTATTGATTTACATTTATTTGTTTATATGCATTTGTATTTATTTGACGGTTCTCTCTGTCGCGTTCAGGTGACAGATTCTGGTTCGAGAACGGCGGGATGGTGTCTTCCTTCACCATCGACCAGCTCAAAGAGGTGAGGCGTCTTGTGTGTGTGTGTGTATGGTTGTGTGTGTGTGCGTGTGTGCAACATAGATGTTTAATTGTTGCATTAACACTTTGATTGCACTTGGTTAAACTAAAGTTCAATATTCAACTCAAATTTAAAGTCATAAGTTATTAGCTATTTTACAAATACCATACATTAACTTGGTCAATTAAATACCAAGAATTTTAAAGGATTGTTAAAATTTTTCAAATGACCCAGCGATGGGTCGTATCGCAAGCAGCGTGTTAAGTAAAACAAATTAATAAATTGATGATTGAACAATTGAAATGTAAAGTATCGGGAAAGAATCAAATAAGCGCTTTATTGTCGAATCAAACTGAATACTGCAAATTAATTCATGATCAAACGAATTCAAACGGCAAATGTCGTGTGAAAGGAAAAATAAGTGATAAATTGACAAAATGATTGGTGATAAAGGGATAAATAAGTGATAAATTGGCAAAAAAAAATCAAACGAATTTAAATGAAAAATATGAAAAGATAATTTTCCTCGGGGAATCGGTAACGAAGAAGAAAGTTTTTTAAGTAAGTTATTAAATAAGTTACGTTATGTATGTTATACAATAAGCAATGTACAAAGTTCAAAGCCTGCAGTAATGACGTGAGTTTTATTGATGAGCTAAATTCCATACAACTTACGCCGTCGTAGCGCCACAACTGGTAGCGTATAGAAGAACTTACGCTGCCAGCTCCACCGCCACGACGACGTAAATTGAGTTAACCATTTCCTGCACCATTTAAAAATGAGAATGAAATACTTTTACCCCGAAAAGTGCCCTAATGTGACGTGTAAAGTGTAAAGTACTTCCATCAATAAAGTAAAATATCGATAAAAAGTAATGGTTGCGTTATATAAATATAACATAGCGCACAAGCGTAGTTATTGAGTACTTTGCTTGCTTTCTGTAATGTGGTTTGTGCCATATCTGGCACGCGGTGCAGGAATGGGTTAAAATGCATCCTCAATAGCCAGTTGGCATCCGACGAGCTCTTCTTTGCTGTGATTGGTGGGAACGAGTTTTCAAACTTCACCGATGTTGCCAACGTCTTGCCGATGTTGCCACATGCTGCACTCGCTTTCAATCACAGAGTTATTCTGTTTCTCGAATTTAAAACATTCTGAATTTGAACTAGCAATTTACGAAACACATTTTTGTTTGCGTTTTTTCCAGGTGCGTAAGGCTTCCCTGGCAAAGATTTTGTGCGACAACTTGGACGACATCGACGAGTTGCAGCCAAACGTGTTCCGACCTCCTACCAACAACTCCAGGTATTCCACTAAATATCGTACTTTTTATGATAAACTGATGAACTTGAAGGCTTCCCGCGCCTACCGATAAAAATTCGAGGGCAAATTATCTGAAAATTTGAGTGAAAATTATCACTAGAACACGTCCTATACCATATTAAATGCATATCTCGTTCGTCAAACCATTACAAGTAACAGGTAGTCAAAAGTAATTTTTTAACTGTGTTCATTCAACTAGCTGCATGAAAAAATTAGCACTCGGCATGATTAGTCAAAAGTATTGCTTAACTACAAGCAATCAACTACATGGCTCTATGAAAAATTGAGCACTTGACTTAATTTAGCGTGAAGCTACGGTTTGTTCTAGGTAAAGTCGAGCCTTACCCCAGTCTAAATCGAAACTGTTGCATGTTCCAGGAACGAGCGCATTCCTTGCTCGGACATTCCAGGCCTCAACCTCACGGTCTGGAAGGAGAAAGTGGACGAAGACTTCCCAGGCTTCCATTACTCGGGCTGGGGCTTCAACTTCAGCCATCTTGCTTCTGGGGGCAGGTGAGGTCTTGGGGCAGGGGGAATTGGGGTAAAATGCGAGGGAGAGAATGCAAACGAGGTAGGAGAGGCCTTAGGGCAGGAGGAATTGGGGCTTCAACTTCAGCCATCTAGCGTCGGGGAGCAGGCGAGGTCTTGGAGCAGGGGGAATTGGGGCAAAAATACGAGGGAGAGAATGCAAAGAGGGCAGGTGAGGTCNTCATTTTAACCCCATAACGTCTAGATTTTTAAAGTCTGGACGAAATATTACGGTAATTTCTCTAAAATTATCATGAATAAAACTCAGTAAGTGTGGAATTTTCATCTAAGCATTCAGAAAATAAGAACGATGTGAGGGTAGAATGGATTCGAGTCAGACTCGTAGCCAGGGTTTTATTTATCGATAATTCCTTTTCTGAAATACGATCTTCACTTGAAAATGAATATCTAAATAGATTCTAGGCCCTGGCCTTTCTCGCGTGCCTCCTGCTTCTTCTTCTACTACACTAACCTGCGTATTTCCCGCTTCGGGATTTTAAGGGAGGTTGTTGACTTAAAATCAAAACAATGTTGTGCCGTGAAAATTTATATCGCACAAAATACGTAGCTAAAGTCTTGCAATTAATTCCTTTTAAAATAACTCCTAAGAGCTAGATTACATCGGAGTGTATAGTTGTTAAGTATTTATTTGTTTGAAATGATCTTTCCCGAAAATGCCTCTGTGGTCCAGAGAACAAAAATTTATTGCGAAAATTTCAAATTTCAAGTTATTATCGACGTACATGTATGTCTGATCACAGCTACAGATGTGTTGAAGATTTTCCTAGCACGTGAATTGAAAATATACTTTTCCTCCCGGATTACAGTCCTGCTGACGACGAAGCGACCGTAGAAGAAGAGGAAGAATTCGACATAAACAGCATGACAGAATCAGAGCTGTACTTCCTGGAAGATGAAAGTGAACTGCAACAATACGAAGAAGAGTCGCTCGACCCGCAGAGCTACACGAAGGAGCTACCCATTCCATTTACTACAGTCCCCGGCGAAGAGGAGGTAGAGACTGTCATAGAAAACGAGAAGCGGGCGGCAGCAGGCGACCGCACGCGCCGACCAATAGCGACAGAGCCCGGTGTTGCCGACCTAACGGACCACAATTACAACAATGTGGTTGAGCACGCGTACGCCAATACTCTTTTTTACAGAAGAAATGGTCCTTGATTAGCCTGAAATTGCAAATATTGTGTGTTATTGAAGAAAACTTTGTTGATTTTATTCCTGTTATATTATCGACTATAAATATTTATCAACGTAATGGTTGCTAAGAAAGTTACTATTATATTTAAGTAGAATAAGTTGAGGCCTAATGATCTGTTTTTATGTTATGTTTATCATTTCATACTCACATTTTCTAAAAAAATTGTGTTCAGTCCCATTGATACTTTTCTTACAAGGTTTGTTGATGTGGGTTATCTATCACGTTTATGGTTCGGTTGGTAGAAGCAATGCAATTCATTTGAGCGTCTCGCTACCAGAATGAAAAACTTAACGTATCCACCAATAGGGATCATTCTTTCCATCCACAGGAATTTTTCCTTCCATCAACAGGAATCTTTAATTCCATCAACAGGAATCTTTCCTTCCATCAACAGGAATTTTTCCTTTCATCAACAGGAATCTTTCCTTCCATCAACAGGAATCTTTCCTTCCATCAACAGGAATCTTTCCTTCCATCAACAGGAATCTTTCCTTCCATCAACAGGAATCTTTCCTTCCATCAACAGGAATCTTTCCTTCCATCAACAGGAATCTTTCAAGATTCATTGTTCAGCGGCTTTGTCGCCGCTGAACAATAAATCTGTTCCTTTTAAAAATTGTTCTTTTTAATATATTGTTCCTTTGAATATAATAAAAGGGAACAATATATGTGTTCCTTTGAGTTATTCCTTTTTTATTTGTTTCAAAATTGTTTGTTCCTTTTTAAAAGCGAATGTCATTGCCATGCATTTTTACCGGCGGATCACGAACGCTAAAGTCTAAATGCAAACTATGATATTATGACACGAGTGATTTATTCGTTACATTGTTTTCTTAACCCTCCTTTTTGTGCACTAAACTCATTTTCTACTATCACTGTTTTGACACAAGTGATTTATTCGTTACAGTACTTTCGCAACTGACTACCTTTTCGTGCACTATCCTCATTGTTTTCTATTGTCATTGTTTTACGTGAGTGATTTATCCGTTACATTACGCTCATAACTCTCCTCCTTTTCGTGTACTAAACACATTTTCGGCTGTCATTGTTTTGACACGAATGATTTATTCGTTACGTTAATTTCGTAACTCTCCACCTTTACGTGTACTATGCTCATTGTTTTCGGCTATCATTGTTCTGACAAGATGGATTTATTCGTTACGTTAATTTTTAACTCTTCACCATTTCGTGTACTGTGCTCATTGTTTACTACTGCCATTGTGTGTGTCAGTTTCAAGAAGCCCTGCAGCGCTCACGGCAGTTAAATTGAACTTGGTGTCACGAGATGCTTCCTTGAGTGAGCTTTTCCAATTCGCTCTGCTGTTTGAATAACGCATCAATAATACGTTATAATGAAATTTTTTTTTAAATGAAATAAACGAAACAGTGAATAATGTGGTGTTAATAATAAGTTTTAATGACATTTTATGGTTTGAAATAGGCAAAACGGCGTAAAATATTGCATCAATAATACGTTATCGTGAAATTTTACAATATAAAATAAACGAAACGGTGAATAATGTTGTGTTAATAATAAGTTATATGGAAATTTTATGATTTGAAATGAGCAAAACGGTGAAAAATGTGGTATCGATAATATGTTATAATGAAATTCTATATTATGAAATAGGCGAAACGGTAAATAATGTTGTATCAATAAGACGTTATAATTGAATGTTAAGATGTGAAATAGGTTTAATTATGTCAAATCTATAATACATTACATATGTATGCGCAGAATGACGTAAAATGAGGGTGACGAACAGCGAACCTTAGTTTTCATGTATACGTGCGCGGTTTTTTTTATCATTTGGTTTTAGTTTGTTTTATCAAATAGATTAACACGAGCAGACACGGATATGTTACTGTGCACACACTGATGTAAATACTGTGATGACGAACTCAAAATCACACGCGGAAACTCATATTTTTCTTGCAAAATTGTTTTCGGTTCCGTTAACATTTTTCTCACAAGATTTATTCACGTGGATCCCTTCTGGGGAGATACAACTGTTGTGTCTATGGGAATTAGCACTTCCAGAGAGAAAATGTGTGAGGGCCCAAGCTGAGAGTTAGGTAGGCCTTCCTTTTGTTGAAATAAAATGTTTTTCGTTATGTTTAGAGCCACTTTTTTTCGGTTCACTGCTGTCTCGTTTTCCAGTACTTACTACTTTTTTTTCAACTTTTATCTTGTTTTGTAAACTTCTTTCTCAACTTACTGTTTCTATGTCCCATCTGCATAGGTTCTGCGTTCCCTTATCTCCATACTAAATGAAACCTACCTCCTTCCTCTCTTTGGAACACTTGTTTTGGGGGGGCGGTTAAGGAGGCTTAAGCTAACATCTACTCTATTCTTTGTCCAAGTGGGTAATCTACCACGTTTAAATTTCGGATTGAAGAAGCCATGCAATTAATTCTGAGATAACGAATGTTACCTCGGAATATTTTTAACGCTTCGTGGTGTTGTTGTCGAGATCAGTAGTTATTCATTGCGCGGCTCTCGAAAAATCTATTAATTAACAAATTAATGTAAAATTTATATAACATACGCTAACTTGCAGTAGCTGCGGCTCTCGCAATCAACGCGTTTAACCGAAGTAGCTCTCTTGCAAAAATGAGTGAATAACGCTGGTCTAGATTGGAGTTAACTACATTTACGATATTTACTGTTTAAATAATTAAATTAGCATGTAATGCTTTAAATTATTTGTAGCTCGATGTCTGTATGGTTCTGTGATTATCGCATTATGAAACTTCTATGCTAAAATATTTATTTATCAATTTCCGTAGAGAATATTTACTCTTTGAAATACGACGTAGTTGAGGGCCTAGAAAAATATACACGCTATATTCATATATTCTTATATTTTATTGAAATCATTTATGTATTTTACCTAAATTATAGACACATTTTACTTATATTAAAAAATTAGAGCAACTTTTCCTGTATGCGGGCGCATATGCAAAGGAATGGCGGAGATGGGATGAATTTACCCTTCAGGGTGATACAACTATTGTATCCGTGGGGATTAGTGCTCCCAAGAGGAAGATGTGAGGTCCCAAGCTGAAGGATATGTAGGCATTCCTTTATTGAAATAGAATAGGTTTAAGTTTTGATGCGGACCCTCTTTTTTCGGTTCACTGCTGTATTGTTTTGAGCAATTATTACTTTCTTCTTCAACTATTAGCGTTAAGAGTCGAGTTCTTTTAACCGAATGTGATGAGCGGCACATCAAGCTTCGTGTTGATAGAGTCAGTATGTCGTTACCGAAGAATATTAAAATTTCGTTACGTCTCAAAGGCTTTTCAAATCTCCTTGTTGCTAGCTTTAGACGCCTGCATTTATACGTCCAATCACGAGTAATTTTCTCCTGACCATAATAAAATCCTGAACAAAATGTCACATTGATTCATTTTCCTCCCCTCCACGTCTTCCTTTCTTGAGTTTGCTGCTTTCCTGCCCTCATCCCACAGAAATAATCTGCCCTCATAAATTAGAAAAAATCACTCCTTCACTCAAAGAAATCTGTCCTCGTCTTACTCAAAAATCTACTCTCATCGTACAGAAGAAATCTGCCCTCATCGTACCGAAAAAATCTTCCCTCATCGTACAGAAGCAATCTGCCTTTCAAACGCAATAAAAATCCTTCCTTTACGTAGAAAAATCTGCCCTCATCGTACAGAAAAAATCTATCCCTCGAACTGAATACAATTTGTCCTTTGAAGGGAAATAAATCCGTCCTTGGCACAGATAGAAGGGCAAGCATACTCGTGTACAACGTAGGAATACGTAATACGGAAACAGTACAGGGTCATGCCCTGCTCACCCTAAATTGGAGAGAAGAAATACCAACTACGACATTGCGAGGTTGAAAAAGTTCTACGAAATTTAGAGTTCGAGAGGATTTTCTGAACCAAGGACTTAAGGCTCTTCTGTATTAAGGGCTAGGGGGCTTATACATGATAAAGGACTTCTTTTGATTAAAGGATTAAGGGAATCTTTTACTTGAAGGGATTAAGGAGCTACTTTACACTGAGGGATTAGAGGCTCCTTTATTTTAAAGGATTTTAGAGCTACTTTATATTAGGCGATTAAGAGGCTCCTTTAAATTGGGGAGTTGAGGGGCTGCTTTATTTTGAGGGATTAAGGTGCCCAACTACGTCGGGTGTAAATTTTTTAGTGATTATATGTTAAATAGGTTTACATAATGAAATAGGTATTATATAGTCATCGTTCTCTAATATTCGACGGTGCAGCAAGCGATAGACAAATTTTCCCTCTTGTATGCCTACGTGTGTTGTAGGATTCTGCCTCCACTCTACCCTCCCTACACTTCCACTGCCTCCACCCTACCCTCCCTACACTTCCACTGCCTCCACCCTACCCTCCCTACACTTCCACTGACTCCACCCTACACTCCCTACACTTCCACTGCCTCCACCCTACACTCCCTACACTTCCACTGCCTCCACTCTACCCTCCCTACACTTCCACTGCCTCCACCCTACACTTCCACCACTTCCACTGCCTCCACCCTACACTCCCTACACTTCCACTGCCTCCACCCTACACTTCCACCACTTCCACTTCTTGTTTCACCGAGCTCAAAACTTCATCTCCCATCCCCCAATGTGGCCTGAACGTAAAAATGTATAAATAATTCAGCTTCCACATCCTGTACCGGCGTTGATGTTAAACGAACGTCCCACGTACATCACCACACTTCCACTCTCACCACCACATCACCACCATCACCACACCAAAGCATCACTACCGCACCACCACCTCACCACCCTCACACTCCCACATCACCACCACACCACTACACTTCCACTCTCACCACTGCATTACCACCATCACACCTAAGCATCACTACCCTCACACTATCACATCACCACCACACCACCACACTTCCACTCTCACACCACCACATCATCCTCAAACTACCACCACATCACCACCAACACACCACCACCCACCCACCACACCATCCTCAAACCACTACCACACCACCATACCATCAACACCACATCACCACCACCAGGTGTTCCCGCAACAATGGCGGCGCTCGCGGCAGGTGCGTCTCGCTCCCCTCAGTTGCCGCTCGGCAGTCAGTGGAGGAGGAGTGTCACGTCGTCGTAGCCCCGTTAATGCCCAAAGTAAAATCCATGAAACGAATTCCCGTTCGCGCTTGCAATATTTTGGTTGTTGAAAATCATATGAGAAAGCCAAAATGGACAGCATTGCGTAATTTCAGGCAAAGCAGTCGAAAAATGTGCTCTATTTCTGTCTACATAAAAATTAATTTTCCACAGCATTCCCCGTGCATCAAATATTCACTGAAACGACAAAATGACTTCGACTTCTGGCAAACCTCCCGTCACAAAACCAGCCAGTTCGCTTATCTGTTTGGCACTGCGAATTGCAGCGCTGTTGAAACCCCCTTTTTTCCTACAATATTGTTCTTACGCAAATAACTTAATTTTCATGCACGTGGCGCAAAAGTACTTGTCCACTAGGAATTTTTCAATCGTCCTAATCATAGAGGAACTTAGGTCATAGTGTATTAAATGACATTGAATTACAAGTAAATTGCTCGCCAGCGTTTTATTCTTACAAAAAATATTTCATTCGTGTACATGTAACGCAACAGAGCTTGTATTTTGTATCCATGCTTATTACTTTAAATATTCGATTTATTCATCACCTAACGGGAATTTTATCTAATGCAACTAATAGTGAATTACATTCATTCATAACTTTAATCAAGGCCCGCATTCAAATAACAAAACGGCTCATTCGCATATGTAGGCCTAAGGGCTCGCATAAAGCCGACGTCACACGGAGACCAAATGGTAACGTTTCGTCATAATCATCTACAGTCAGCGGTGCCACTCGGTCTGTCCAGGGCCACGAAACAATCAGATTTCAGCCTTAGTTTGACGAAACTGGTCCCAAACCAAGGCTGAAATCTGACGGTTTCGTGGCGCTGGACAGACCGAGTAGTGCCGCTGACGGTAGATGATTATGACGAAACGTTACCATTTGGTCTCCGTGTGACGGCGGCCCAAGATGCGCTACTCAAGTATCATTGACTTGGTAATGTTTCTCTGCAGCAAAAGTTCCATTCTTGAATAAATTATTGCAAAGGTACAAAGGTTACTTTGTGAATGTTATAAATTTGAATTAATTCGTCTTATACAGCTTCAGTGAACTACTTTATATTGAGATGCTTCCATGCTTGTTATTAATAATTACCTTCTTTAATTCTAACTGACAATCTGGAGTCCTCGAACTCGGGGCATTTCTCAGATCCCCTAAAGAAGCAGTACCCGTGTGGTTACATCTTAATAAATTAATAAACACGTTCCCCGCGTGCTGGGCCACATGTGTACCACCAGGTGAATTGCTCATTCACGCACAGGTTTATATGAATGACACTTTATCTGTTTCGTGACCTATTCAAACTAACTATATTGATACAAGGTTAAATGTTATCGTGAAATTTTATTTTTCATATTTCTAAGGAAGGATAAAGATGTATTTAAGCAGTAAGGTCGATTTCCCAATTCTGCTACTCACAACCTAACCAAACCAATCGTCAACAACCGCGGAAACGCGGTCAGAGTGTATCCGCGTTCATCGCGGTGAGTTATACTCAAGCTCCACATTCAACTCAAATTTCAAGTCAATTACAATGTGCAATTTTGAAAATAGCTAACATGAACTGGATCGGGCCTTCATTTAGTTTCCATTAAGTATTTATGAAAATTGAGTTTGTGACTACTGGTCGGTCAGCAGCATTATGAAAATCCCCTCCGTGTACACCGGCGGCTCACGTCGCGGTTAAAGTGTCCAGGAGTGACAGCTTGACTTTAACAACCTGAAGAACAGGCACCCAAAAATAAATGTACACTGCCACAATTTTTTCTCTTGAAGAAATCCACAAAACTTTGCACTTGTGTTCCTCAATGCTCACGAATTCCAGCCCAGCAAATAAACATCGATTTTCCATTGATGAGCACTTCCTCAGAACATGTCATGTCGCAGTGAAGCTGTGCTCGCAGAATATTCTGAGCAGCGAAGATGTAAAGCAACACTGGCAATTTATCATATTTCAGGTAACCTTAGAAACGAGATTCGGAAAATAAACACTTGATGATACGTGTTTTTACGGCTGAAGATGCGCAGACTCAAGATCAGAGTTTGCTTAACTAATTACTGTACGGGAGAAATTGTTGTTGCAAGAATTTAAAAAACGATATTTAAAAAAGCATTCAGCGGATACACCTAACCTAACAAGTAACACAAAGTGATTATAGCAAATTTTGTTGCAGAATCATCCATTAAAAAATTAATCTAATACCATAATTTATACATGGAGGAAAAACACCCTGTTCACATCAACTTGAAATGAAGCCCTCCGGGGTAATTCTTGACAAGAACGCCACGACGCTTCGCGTTTTTTTATTTATGTTCCTATTGTTATGGAACTTGCACAGTATGTGTAAAATACATTTTAAAACACATTTTATACTTGGTATTTTTTCGATTTTCTTGATATTTTTCCTCAAATGATTTAATGCACCGCGCTTTTTTGAGGCAATGCCTAGTGCACAAAGGCTTTGTCCCCGCGCTATGTCTAGTGCACAACATGGGATCTAAGTTAGGTTAGGGTTGATTGTTACCTCTCTGAACATACTACTTTTACCTGCTTTGTTACTTTGATTTGCATTTTTTGACTGGCGTTCTAGAACTGTAAGCGCCACGCGTTTCTTTTTTATTTGTGGTACAATCGTTATGAAACTTGAACAATATACGAGGATGTACAATTGAATTTAAAACACATTTTATTCATGGTACTTTTCGATTTTCTTCAAAATTGTTTAGAAAACCGTGGCGTTAAAGTAAAGAATGCAACAGTCACTAGCAGTGACAGTGTGATTTTGAATGTTGCTTTGTGTCCAATGTTGACATGGCGCTGGCATGTGCCTCTCATGGCTTGCTTTAATTTGAATGCTGTAAAGTTATGCGAGTCAATCACTTGAGCTATCATTTCGATTTGTATGTGAGTTATCTAATGCCTAAGATTAAAAGTTCAATTTAATAATAATTCTCAATTTAATTCAAACTCAAGTATTTCTGAAAATTGAGTTTGTGACTGAAGGTCGGTCGGCAGTGTAATGAAAATCCCCTCCGGTGGCGCACGTTGCTGTCAAAGTATTAATTCTGCACAGCAGATTACAGGATAATATGCGAAGGATACTTCCCAGTAACAGACGAAGAGACTAAGTAGAGCTTGATGCCCTTGGCAAATGTAATTCTCTTGGATAACTCCCCAAATTTAAATCGTGTAGCAAGCTTCCCACTTAATGATGGTGAACTTAGAAAACTTGCAAATTTTGGCCTCCGAGTAAACTTTGGTCGAAGTAATCGCAAAGTTTCTCGATTAGCTGAAAGTTTTAACTGGTACGCCACAGTTTAAATTAAATAAAGGTAGTGAGTTGATTGCAATGCATTTCATCGATACTGGTCCGTAAATGAGCAATTTACCCAGTAGTGCGCG
>JACJUY010008403.1:0-10423 GCA_014220935.1 Platorchestia sp. MABIK | reverse complement strand
TTCGTACCATATAAGATGCAACATTTTACTCAACATCTAACATTATGTGTAGTACGGTATTTTGTGTTACATTGCTTGCTGCATTTATTAGGTATTTCATGCTTTATTTATGAAGTATTTCCTATTGTATTTATGTTTTATTTTATAGTATATTTATGAGGAATTCATTGTTGAATTTATTAAAAATTTTGTACGGTATTGTGATGAATTTGGCAATGTATTTGTGAGCGATATCGTACTGCATTTGCAAAGAATGTCTCACCATTTCCCCTTCATCATCATTCCCTTATCATCCCCCTCAGGAGGATACAACTATTGTCTCTATGGGAATTAGCGCTCCCAGGGGGGAAATGTTGAGAGCCCGAGCTAAGAGTTAGGTAGGCCTTCTTTTTTGTTGAAATAAAATGCTTTTTGTTATGTTAAGGACCACCTTTTTTCGGTTCACTGCTGCCTTGTTATTGAACACCTACTACTTTCTTCTTCAACTTTTATCTTGTTTCATGAACTTCTTTCTCAACTTACTGTTTCTATGCCTCTTCTGCATAGGGTCCGCTTTCTCTTATCTCCATACTAAATGGTGCCTTCCTCCTTCCTCTCCTCGGAACGCTTTTTTCAGCGGTTAGGGAGGCTTAAACTAATATCTAATCTTCCCTTATCATCCTCCCCTAATCCTCATCATGTGACCCTCTCGCCAGCTCCCAGCCCCTCACCCTCCACCCTCTTGCGGACTTCCGACCAAAAACCTGCAACAGTTTACGGACTTCCTTGCCCATTGTACAGAGTTTGCCCTTCCATTCCTCGCACCGGGCACAGTACTCCGGAATTTTCAAGTCAACTTTATTTCTCCAGCAGCTGCTGGCTAATTTTTCTACAATGGCCCTTCCTGCGTTGATTTTTTGCGAACGTTTTTAGCAGGAAATGAAACGAGGAACGTGTCGTGGAAAACACGGCTGAAGAAGGACTATAGCTTGATGAACAAAGAAAGGAAGCTCTTAAGTGCAATTTATGAATAAAAGACATTGAGCGTTTCTCATTACTTTGCCTTTTAAAAACTTGTTCGTCTTGACGTCTAGAAAAAAAAAGGCGGGCTCTAGAAGTTCATAAAAAGAAAAATATAATTTTCCCTGTATTTTTTTATTTTAATACACTTTTTTGTCCACTTTAATGAGTCTCTGAAAAAAAGGAAAACACGGCGTTCATTTCCAAAAACTTTTCTCAGCTGAAGAAATGATTAAACCTCTTTATTTTCTTTCTTACGCATGTTTCCCCTTATCTTTCCAATACACCAATTCATAATTTGATTTACAGCACCGGTATTGTTTTCTTCGCATTTGTGTGCTTCTGTCGCCCCTTTTTAATCCGTGGCTACTCCTCCATTAAGTCTGTGTCTCATTTCACATACTTAGCGTTCTCATACATGTATAGCATGTCTCACAAAAACCCGAACCGACCGAGTACTTATTTTCCCGTATCAGTAATACCATCATACTAATGTACGCGTTCAATTTCTAGCAAAATAATCCTTCAGAATTAACCTATAGAAAAGGTATTACTGATTCGGGAAAATAAATACTCGTTTCGGATTTTTGTGGGACATACTGTACAACAAATAGTTTACACAGCCCCTCAACAATGACGGGATACAATATTTTCCTCAAATAAATCTTTCAGATGTGGATGACAAATATAAATAAATCTATCCTTATAGTACCATCCATTAAAATATTCTTGTACTTGTGCACTGGTGAAATTCGTATCACAGATACGGTCATTGAGCGTCCTTGTGAGCGTCACAGAGCGACGGAAGAAGCGGACGCCAAACAAATATGTAAATAAATAAACACATCTAAAGGATTAGTAGGGAATATAGTTGATTCCTTTCCTCGTATTATAATAAATTATGTCCCAAGTTATAATCGTTTTCGTTCAGGTATTAAAAGAGTAAAATTCAAGTGTTACTACCGTTGGTTTGGTTAATTTTTAACCATAAATTATTTCTTCAGAGAACTGTCGTGTGATTCAAACATCCATTGTGTTCGCACATTCAAAAAGTATTAATGTTCTATTCATGATATTTTTTATCCTGAACAAAATTTCTGATCTCATGACCGGTGGCAGTTGAGGGTTGTGGTTGACCTTATGACCGGTGGCAGTTGTGGGTTGTAATTGACCTTATGATCGATGGCAGTTGAGTGTTTTATATGCGAAAGAACTGAACAACATCACCAAGAAAATTTTTCTCGGGATTGAAAAAACAGTGTTCGAAATTAGCTTTTTCCTCTGCGTTATCTAAAATAATTTAGATTTCCTCTCACTTCGTCACGCAAATTGGAGGTTAAACTGGGATTATGATATATATAGAAATCGAAATGTGGAAAAAAGAAATTATTTTTTTCATGTTTTACACAAAAACATAATATAGTCGCTTTAGAATCATAGAAGTCATTTTTGTTCCCTTCTGCTCGTTTCCTCTGTGAACTCGTATTTCCCATCGTACCCTCATTCATCATTACTTCTTTCACTCAACGTTTATCACTCATGTACGAAATCTCCACTTCTCGTCATCAGCTCTTCCCCACGCGTCCATCCCATATCTCACTCCTTCCCTCGTGCTGTCCGCCCGACTCTCCCGTTTTTTACCCTCGTTAATCTCCGCTCCCTCATATTATAACCATCCCCCGGAAGAGGGAGCACTGCCGTATCCTGACTACACGCGCGCCCACGCACACGCGCCGTTGTTGCCTTGGTCTCGTGTGTTGCGCGTGGGGGGGAGGGGGTGATGAGTGAGAGTGGGTGGTGGATGAAAGTGGGTGGTGGGTGATGAGTGAGAGTGGGTGGTGGGTGAAGAGTGAGAGTAGGTGGTGGGTGATGAGTGAGAGTGGGTGGGGGATGAGAGTGGGTGGTGGATGAGAGTGGGTGGTGGATGAGAGTGGGGGGTGGGTGGGAGTGGGTTGTGGGGTGAGAGTGGGTGATGGGGTAAGAGTGAGGGGGGATAGTGGGGGTGGGGGTAGTGGTGGTGAGTGGGTTGTGAGGGTGAGTGGGTGCTGGGAGGGAAGTAAAGGTGAGTGGGTGGTTGAAATAGGGTGAGAGAAGATATAGGGAGTAAGTGTGTTGTAGGGTGTGGGAGAGTGCGTGGTGGATGAGTGGTGGGTCATGGGTGGTGAGTGGTAAATAATGGGTGTTGGATGAGTGGTGTGTAATGGGTGGTGAGTGGTAAATAATGGGTAATGCATGGTTCAGTTCATGAGTTGTTAGTGGGTAATGGGAGTGGTGTTGAGTGTAGTCGGTCGGTTTGGTACCCAATACCAAAATACCATCTATAATAATCAATATTTTAACCTGTATTGACCATCGATACAGTAGTCAACGCCTCGACATGCGGCGGTAATGCAAACAACACAAAAGGCGCCACAACAACACACCGCTCGGGCTGACATGTGGACTTGATCAAGCACCTCCAGCATCTGCAGTAGTGCGGCTGTTATACTGCTGTATGACGGATATTTTACCAAATTTTTTCACCCTAAACAACCAAACTGCTTTGCGACATATCACAGTAATTCCCTTAAATTATTTTTCATGGAACTCAGTAAGGAGTGAAATTTTTATCGAATCTTTTAACGCGTTGATAGCGACATGAGCCGCCGGTGGTTCACGAAGGGGATTTTCAAAAATCTGCTGACCCACCAGTAGTCACAAATTCAATTTTCATGAATACTTAATGAAAATTAAATGAAGGCACGATCCAGTTCATGTATGCTATTTTCAAAAGTGCTTATTACAATTGACTTTCAATTTGAGTTGAATATTGAACTTCAGTGGTTTAACTGCCACAGTCAAAGTGTTGAGTAACCCGAAAACTTATTTCAGGTTCCCTTTAACCAACTTCAGTGAACACTCACACTTTTTTAAATTACGTTAGGTGCTAAAAACACACTGATATAATGGAGGGACAAAATTTCCCTCCCCACCACCATGTTACAAAAGAGGGAGGTCCCTCGTAACTCCTTCTTCCCCTCACTCCCCTCACCCCCTCACTCCCCCCTCACGGGTTCCCCTCACACGGGCCGTAACCCCGTCAGGTCGAGAGGGAAAGTGCACAGATTCTGAGGGGATCTGCGCCACAAAATGGCGGGCGCGTTTCCCTCGTGCACCGGCCCTCGTGTCCTGCCTCTGCCCTCGTGTGGTGTGGGGGGGTGTACTGTGTGGGGGTGTGTACTGGCTATGTGGAGGTGTGTACTGGCTGTGTGGGGGTGTGTACTGGCTTTGTGGAAGTGTGTACTGTGTATGTTGTGTGCTGGCTTTGTGGAGGTGTGTACTGTGTATGTTGTGTGGGGGTGTGTACTGGCTGTGTGGGGGTGTGTACTGGCTGTGTGGGGGTGTACTGGCGATGTGGAGCTGTGTACTGTGTATGTTGTGTGGTGTGTGTACTGGCTGTGTGGGGGTATGTGTCGTGTGGGGGGGTGTACTGTGTGGGAGGTGGGTTGTGGACTGGCTGTGTGGGGGGATACTGCCTGTGTTGGGGTGTGTGTTGTGTTGGAGAGTGTACTGTGTATGTTGTTTGGGAGAGTGTACCATGTGTATTGTGTTGGAGTGTACACTGCGTGTTGTATTGGAGTGTACTGTGTGTTGTGTGGGGGCCTGTATTGTGTGTTGTGTATGGGGGTATGTACTGTGTGGGGATGTGTACTGGCTGTGTGTTGCGTGGGGGTCTGTATTGTGTGTGTGGTAGGGGTGTGTATTGTGGGGAAGTTGTACAGTGTATGATGTGTCGTGTGCACTGACTGTGTTGTGTGGATCGAGGTGTGTTGTGTGTGCTTTGTTGGAGTTTGACCTGCGTTTTGTGTGGGGTGTGTACTGCGTAATGTGTCGGGTGTGTACTGTGGATTATGTGCAGATGTTCACTGTGTTGTGTCGGCTGTGCGTTGTATGGGGGGAGATGTGTGCCCTGTGTGTCGTGTGTTCCGGTTGTGTGCGTTTTGTGTGCTGTGTGTTTTGTACGTACATGTACTGATTGTCCTGTGTGTTCGTATTCATTTGAGGCTGTTTACAGTATAACGTCACGTGTGTGTACTGTACACACGGGGTAAGTATGTAAAAAATGTGCGTTTTTGAATGGTTGTACTGTGTGTACGTATGATGCGTACAAACTGTGTGTATGTATAATAACTGTATTGTAGAATGTGTATTTAGGGTCCTGCGAGTGCGTGTGTACTGTGGACATGTATATGCACTGCGTGTTCGCATATGTACTGTGTGTCTGTGTATTATGTGTAAGTATATACACTACGTGCGTATGTATACTTATTTACACACGTTTGTATGCTATTTATTTATGGAAATGCATGCGTGCCGTATTAACTTCTAGGAATGCGCACAGTATTTAAATGTCTGAATGCATCCTGTATTTGGTCACGAGTACTGCACACAAATGTGTGCTGCTCACACGCCTGTTAGCTGACGCTCTTTCGAATGACTCAGTAACTGAATAATTTTATGTGTATTAAAATTATGCATCATGTCTCGCCAAGTATTTTCAGAAATCATAGCCGCCTTCCCCCACGTGTTCTCCGACAGCTGATTTGCGCGATGTTGAGCTGGTATTGGCTTCTATTGCTTGGCGATAACGCAAGTTTGTTCAAAATTTCAAAGCGAAGAACGAAATTCTAAACATTTTTTAAACGTTTTACTGCTGATGGGATTTATCCTGAAACGTTCAAAAAACGTTTAGAATTTAATCTTCGTTTTTAAAATTTTGTTATAGACTTATATTATCAGCATGCTGAGGCTCAATATGCAGCATGTCCTACAAAAACCAGAACCGAGATTTATTTTCCCGTATCAGTAATACCATCAAAATCAGGAATGCCTTTTCTATAGGTTAATTTTGGAGGATAGTTTTGCTTGAAATGAAATGCTTATGGTATTCTTATGATGGTATTTCTGATACGGGAAAATAAATACTCTGTTCGGGTTTCTGTGGGAAATACTGTACAGACGCGCATATATGTCAAAGGAAACGTGAATGCCGGGCACCTACATACGTATGTTGAACCTCATGTGCTAGGTGGTCGTCTATGAGGTATGACTATATGTAAATATATACATGTCTCATGTATGTAAATCCCAATATGGGCGCCCATGAGGTTTGACTTTGTCCCAGTCCTTCGATAGAAATAAATGTAATAGATGCATGTATCATTCTACTCATATGGTTCAGAATACATATTTTTTTTTACATATGAAGATATGCTGAGACTAAAGGGTGCCTAGGTACAAGGTGGATCCCAAAAAATGCTCTCAACCTCTGACTGACTCATGTACTTTTATGTATATTCATGAGTAATATATATGTATATTGAGTTAAAAATAATTTTCATGTACATGTTATACTCAATCACTGACTGACAATCACTCATGAATTTTTTGTTTTGTTTCTCGTGCAAGTGAGTTTCATTTTATGGCATTTCATTTTCTTATATTTAATGTTCTTTTCTTTGATTCAATTCTTTAGACTAGACATGAAAACATAAAACATGAACATTGGGCTGTCAAAGAGTAGGTCTATTGTTTAACGACATCTTGTATACTGTACATGCATGCTAATATTTAGAAGGCTAACATCTAAAAGTCGGTGACAACAAAATATGGCAAAGGTTTTAACCATACTCGTTTGCATGAAGGGCTGTTCCCTAAGTACATGTATTTGCAATTTATTTACACTTACGAGTTAACCAAATATGTACATGTACGACTATGTGTATCCACGGTTCATTTCTTGTTTACGTACAACTATGGAGCGACGCTTTCCCCTAATGCCGGATAACATTTATGTCTGGAGAGTAAACGCATGATTGGATTAGATAAGTTAGTAGTAGTAGTAGTAGTTAGTTAGTAAGCGCATGATTGGATTAGATAAGTTAGTAGTAGTAGTAGTTAGTAAGCTCATGATTGGATTAGATAAGTTAGTAGTAGTTAGTTAGTAAGCGCATGATTGGATTAGATAAGTTAGTAGTAGTAGTAGTTGTAGTAGTTGGTAAGCGCATGATTGGATTAGATAAGTTAGTAGTAGTAGTAGTTAGTTAGTAAGCGCATGATTGGATTAGATAAGTTAGTAGTAGTAGTAGTTGTAGTAGTTAGTAAGCGCATGATTGGATTAGATAAGTTAGTAGTAGTAGTAGTTGTAGTAGTTAGTAAGCGCAAGATTGGATTAGATAAGTTAGTATAAGCCTCCCTAACCCCAACAAAGGCAAAGGTGTTTCAAAAAGCGGAGTTTTTTGGCAGTACACACTTTCGTTCCCGTCAATGTTCGAATTCAAATAACCTGGGACACTGAAGCGTGAATTTTACTGTAATCATCGCTAGTAATTAACATTGTAAAAGTTAGATCATCGTTGATGAAGTTGGAAAAAATAGCAGAATTGTAAATTGCTGACGTTAAAGGGTTAAGAGAAGTTGTTCGGCTTGAAAACAAATTCAGAAATGGTTTGCATTAATCAAATTTCAAGCCTACAGTTGCCAATGCATGTAAAATTAAATGGTTTTCATGAATAAAATTTCAGGCCTACAGTTGCCGCTGCATGCAAAATTAAATGGTTTTCATTAATCAAATTTCAAGCCAACAGTTGCCGCTGCATGCAAAATTAAATGGTTTTCATGAATCAAATTTCAAGGCTACACTTGCCAATGCATGTAAAATATCGGTGTGAGGGTTAATTGTCGTCAAATCAATTGTCCTCGAAGTTGCCGCTCTAAAATAATTTTTCTGTTTTTTAAAACACCACACGTCATTCCAATAGCAGCTTGAATGCTATTCTTCCAACGACACACTGTTTTTCATATAAGTTATACGCGTCATTTTCTAGCAGCATCATATTTCATACATTTAATGGTAGTCGTTCGCTCAAAAGCCTTGACATCATTAAATATTACAAGTCGATTTGCACGTGCTAAATATTATCACGTATTGGATCTTGCTACCCTTTAGCTAAATATTAATTTCTAAAACTCTGTCCACAGTAGAACATCACAGACTTCCTTCTTTGCCCCTAATATAGGGTGCACGAACGCCTGATTAATTCAGCTTAAGAAGATCTTTCCGAGACCTAATTTCGAAGATACTTGAATGCTGACGCAGCGCCAGATTCGACACGGGATTGGGGGAACGGTGGACCAATCAGCGTGCGACTTCCTCTAAACATTAACGGTTACGGGAAAGAAAGATGCCAAGCAATGTTATTTTGTTGCTTACTTTACTAGGCTCATCTATCCGCGATAGGGGAATCTTTTTTTTAAGGAAAAAATACTATTCACTTTCAGATCAGATATTTTACTATTTTAATCAAGAGTGTATGCTATTGGATGAAAAAGACCTGCATTTTGTAACTCTACTCACCTTTTTCTGCATGCAAAAGCCTTTTTCAGCTTATTCATTTGTATAAACATTTTATTGAATAAACTTAGTTTTTATTGAACGAAAACATTCGTCCACGGAAAAACGATAATGGCTGTAATCCCAGACGGCTTTAATCCAATATCATTCCCAATATGAACGTGACGCGAGGAAAATGACGCAGCAAAGTTAATCATATGTATAACAAATTTGTGTATCAGCCAAGTAAGTACACAAATACGATAACCACATTAATTCAGTAGATGTTGTAGCTACTTTAATAATAAAATTGAGCATATCTGTATCACATCGTTCGAATTTTAATCAAAATGGAAACGTCAGAAAGCGGTGTGTGGCATGGAGCGCTGGCTTGTGATAGGCCAACGGTCCGTGATCAATATCGTGGTCACGGAATTCAAAAATAATCGCTGCAGCTCGCTCACTGACCTGCTCTTTCCATTCTCTTCTCTCCTCTTTTTTGTGAGGGGTCTTTGAACGAACTTTTTCTCTCTCCATCCGTAAGGGAGAAGCAGGGCTGCCAGATAGACCTTATTTATGGCCAAAATCCTCCAATTTAACCAGTTTCTGCTGAAAATGGTAGGGTTGTTGGAAACTGAGCGGGTTTCTGTAGAACATGACCAAGATTTGTTCTTTATGACCAAGATTTGTTCTTTATGACCAAGATTTGTTTTTTATGACCAAGATTTGTTGTTTATGAGTAAAACTTGTTCTTTATTGCCAAGAATTTGTTCTTTCAGGCCAAAATTCGTTCTTTTAGATCAAAATTTGTTCATTTAGACCAAAATTTGTTCTTCATGACCAAGATTTATTCTTTATGACCAAGATTTGTTCTCCATGACCAAGCTTTATTCTTTATGACCAAGATTTGTTCTTGATGACCAAGCTTTATTCTTTGGCCAATCTTTATCCTTTATAACCAAGATTTGTTCTTGATGACAAAGCTTTATTCTTTATGACCAAGATTTGTTCAGAAATTAAATCTAATTTCAGAATTTTCGCCTGACAAAAGCTCAATCTATGCAGTAGCCGAGGTTAGCAGGTGCTCCTTTCAGGCCGCCTTAATTAGCTACGCTCTGAAATGTTCACGCTCTGTGGGAGGCTCCGTGTGGCACTGACTTGCTGGCGTGTGTTGTGTATGTTGTGTGTGGTGTGTGTTGTGTGTTGTGCTTTTGAATTGTGTGTGGGTGTGGGTGTTTGTGTGGTGCGTGTGTGTTGTGCTTGTGTATGCATGTGTTGTGCTTGTGTGTTGTGCTAGTGTGTGTATGTTATGTTTTTGTTTTGTGTGATGTGTGTGTGTGTGATGTGTGTGTGTTGTGCTTGTGTGATATTAAAGGCTCTCTTGTCACGTAGATTGGCTGAACAACAGCAAGTGCTTTCTTAAGTGCGGGAGTAATTAGAGCTCTTGACGAGCGCTTTGATCTTTTGTTCGCTTTAGAACGTGGCCTTCGTGAACTTCAATTCAGAAGTCGTCTTTAATATTCTTATAATAATTCGATATTCATAATAATGCTCCTGTAGTTATTAATTTTTCACTAACTACATTGTTAAATCATCAATAAAATTTTTAATTTTGGAATGGAGCATTTTAAATTTTTGAAATATTAGCTACTAGTACCTTGATGAAAAAGAGTGCCGTATTTCCCAGGTGCAGAAAGAGTGGGAAACAATATTGTACTTTCATGCGAAAAAATCGTCATTAAGCTCTTAGTGTCGTATATGTATGTAAAAAAGTATAAATGATGCGAAAAGTGATGTAGAAGAATTTAAATGAACTACGTGTTTGTTCACTTCCAACACACAAAACTGAAATCACCCAATGCACTCATTTGAGGGAGGGCACACAATACTGCCCTCCCTCCCTCCCTTCCTCCCTTCCCCATTCCTTCCTTCCTCCCTTCCTTCCTTCCCCCTCCTTCCCTTCCTCCCTCCCTTCCTTTCCCCCTCCTTCCCTTCCTCCCTCCCTTCCTCCCTTCCTTCCTTCCCTCCTCCTTCCCTTCCTTCCCTTCCCTC
>JACJUY010008402.1:19381-32237 GCA_014220935.1 Platorchestia sp. MABIK | reverse complement strand
GATCTAACCGACGAAAAATCAAGTGAAATCGAGAGGTGACTGACCAAAGCAACGGAAGCACCAGAAGGTGACGACGGCATGTGTCTAGTGAAGATTCCGAGCTTGTGCACGGATATATGTCTGGTCAGGTCAGGCCCAGACTTGCCGGCTCAGGCTGACAAACATAGCTTATCCCCGTGCGAAGCTCCCAAAACTTCAGGCTGCTCCTCCAGATTAGAAGTTGGACATAAAATAGCTCTCCTGGGGCATTTTCTTGTTATTTGTGTGCGCAAGGATGGTTGATTCATCATGAAAATAAATGGCGGAAAAACAGGTTTCTGAATTTATCGACTGCAGATGGAATGCTCTTTTACATGTCAATGTGTAGAAGTTCTGAGGGATTTTTTTTCAAGTGATGCATACGGAAGTTATATAATGATCCAATAAGATATTATTTCTTTGTACTCACTGTGTAGCAATATTCATTAACACGTCAACTGCTTTTACGCGGTGGCAGACTTGAAAAGTCGTAATTACTGCCTGACTACATTTTTATCATTTCCAGGACGCTGGGAAAATATAATTGCACGATAATATTTTAACTTGTACGCCAAAGTCTAATTTAGACATAGGCTGTGGAATAGTTAAAATGCTAATCTTTGCTTCTGGCACGTATACGAGCAATTCAACCAGTGGTGCACATGTGCACCAATACGCAGTCAACGTGTTAACAATTTGACCACGTCTTGTGACATTTGTGTACTACTTGGTATATTGTTCATTTATGTATCAGTGTAAATGACAAACATTTCAATCATTTCATTACGTATTCTTCGAATCGATTTTAGCGCAATAGGTAAAATATTATCGTGCTATTACATTTTACCCAGAAAGGATGAAATGTAATTAAGTAGTGAAATCGGTTTAACCTAACTTGACCAACCGTAGTAGTCGCTAAAACATAGAAACGGGTTGTGGTAAAAAAGAACTATGAAAGACTGCTATCTTTGTGGCTTTCAGAATAATTCAGTTTTGTAATATCTTAACGCATCTCTCTAAAAATGTCCTCATTTTTGAGGAATGAAGTTTTGTCTCTTAATGGAAAAGCACTTCACTAAAGTTAGTTCCATATATTTTTGAGATAAATGGAAACTTAAAAAAAAAATTTCAAGTTGTCTTTTCTGCAAACAATTATTGAGGAGTAAAGATGACTTATCAAATGAAAAGACGTTTTTCCAGTGTAATTCTAACACATCGTTGTTTGTGATCGTTCCAAACATTTAATGACTCTGTCTGAACACACGTACCACGCGCTAAGTTCAGCTATAACCTCTACTTTTTACTGACTCAATTAATCCAAAGCAAAGTCTCCTAAAAACTGTTTTTTAATTATTAATTGGTTGACATTTAAACTCGAGTTTAGGAGCGTAAAACATGCGCTGTCAAATTGAATTAGGGAGGCTTAAATTAACTTACAATACAATCTGTTGAGCTGGTCGAGTCTGATGTCATAATCATGAAGAAATAAAAAATAAAAAAAATAAAAAAAAATAAAAATTTAAAAGTAGTCATAAAGAAATCCTGGAGAACGTGGATGGATGGCTACCACCGCTCATTCCACCTCGACGCAACGACTGAACTCGTCCAACACCCAAGTCGCTTAGCGCACTGGCATTCAAGTGTTTGGCTAAGGCGGAGTGTTACTGAATGCATTTCCCAGCGCTGCATCTAGTCCATTAGTAACACCTGCTCTCAGTTAGCTCGAGTGTTTAAGCACCTTGCAAGTTGGCTGAAGCCTGGGTTGGAGTGAGGAAACTCGAGGTGGAAGCTAATACTTTTCTGCGGAAAAGTTGATGTACGTGTTAATACTTTTCACTCCAGGAAGTTGATGTAGGTGTGGATACTTTTCACTCCAGGAAGTTGATGTAGGTGCTGATAATTTTCTGCAGGAAGTTGATGAAAGTGGTGATACTTTTCTGCAGGAAGTTGATGTAGGTGTTGATACTTTTCTGCAGGAAGTTGATGTAGGTGATAATTCTGTATTTTATTGAGGTATTGCGTTAACTGTTTTTTGAAATACAAGGAATTGCATTTTGAAGAACTCTCTCTACGCTTGAGAAATTGTACATGGCAAAAATAAAGAATTGGAGAAACTTTTGAAACATATGGATGTTGGAACATATTTTACAATATATGTAAGAAGTTCTGAGTGAAAAGTTTCTGATTCAAATGATTTAAAACCTGATTTCAATGTTCTAAAACTCACCGTTTTTGCCTTGTAATTGTAAAAAAATTCCTGAATGAAATACCGAAAATAACTACAAAATTCGTACTATTACGGTGCTCCTACCACCAATGTAAGGGAGATCTTTCCCCCACTTTTTTAATTGCGCCTTCGTTTGTGCCCTCACTTGTGTCTTCATTCACACCTTCACTCACGGTTTCATTTGTGCCCTAACATGTGGGCCAATTAGAGCCTTTACTTGTGCCCTTACTTGCGTCTTCATTCAAACCTTCACTCACTGTTTCATTTGTGCCTTCATTTATACCCTCACTTGTGCCCTCACTTAAACCCTCACTTGTGCCCTCACATATTCCCTCACTCTCACCTTCACTTCCGGTCTCAATTTTGCCCTCACTCACGTTCTCGCTCATGCTTTTACCATCGATACTGTCACTTCCACTCTCACTCGAAGCTTCATCCAGGCCCTCACCAATCCCACTCAAACCTCCGCCCACATCTCGCCCCTCTCCCCTGCATTTGACTGCGAAGATAAACTCCACAACTTGCTTCCTTGCTCCTCACGAATTAGCAGCTGGAGTGCAGTCGTGTTTGCGACCCTTCACGCCAGCAGAAATTCGGGTTAAAGGGACTGATGCTTCTGCTGCATTTAATCTTTATCAATATAGCTACTGACTGGTTTTAATTCATTTTGTTGTTAACCTTTTTGTCATATGTGTTTACTTAAAGTTCAGTTTAACATGCGCCAAATTGCCACCTCATTTGGGTGCATTTACTTGATTGATTTTTGTTTGATATTGATTTGCAAGGTGATGATTTTTCCTATTTACCATCTGATGATGCACCTTGCAGCTCAAATGCTGACTTAAAGAACATGAGCGCGAGATCAAACTCAAAATAAATCTGATAATTATTCTTTTGCACCAAAATCTGAAATTTGAAATGCGAGTATTTCACTTGAACTGCAACAATTTTTTTTAGCGTAACATGTGGGTAACTTAAACTCGTTTTTTGCGCACATTATGTGAGGACTCACGTTATCAGCTTCTGTCAATTTCATCGAACACGCTTTAAAAACGTACATGTCCAAATGAATAAAAATTTTAAGTATCACTGTTTACCCAATCCAGTTTACGAAAATAAATCTCATTTACTCGCAGGCTAGTGAAAAAGCATGAAATCAGAGAGTGAAGTGACGTTACTTTTTACGAGTACACTTGGTAAAGTTAAATGATCGTACGTGATTGAGTTGTTTTACTCAGTCGATACAGCGTAAATTTCACCTCTCATTAAACGCTTTTGCTAGTTCAGCATTGCCATTATTCAGCTACTTAGTTTATAGAGCACACTTCACTTATAATCCTCTTCTTCGGCAGTTTGTTACATGAGAGGAATTCAATCCTCAATGTTAGTTTGCCTTCAGTTTTAGATATCAAAGCACAGTGTTTCTTTTTCACGCAGTTAACGAACGACAAACACGCATTTGTAGAGAGCTCAAACTATGAAATTCGATATAATCATTTGCTGGCTTCGGGCCGAGAGAACTGAAAAACCTCTCCAACAGTGAGTAATGTATTCTTTTCAAGATGTGGCTACCATCTTCCCGCAGGCTGATCCAACTTTTGCATCTATTGGAATGCTCTCCCAGGGGGAAAATGAGAAGTCCTGAGCTGAAAGTGAGGTAGGCAATTTTCAGGTTGATCATAGGTTTTTACTTTTTTCGGATAATTTTCACGGTTCACAACTGTACTGTTCTAAGCATCTATAGCTTTCGGCTTTAACTTTTCTTTTGCTTCATAAACCCTTCCACACTTGCCATTTTTAAGCGGAGGGTATCTTGTGCGAAGGTTCCCCGTTCCCTCAAGTCAATACTTAATGTTGTCTTCCTTCTTCCTCTCTTTGGAACACCTTTGTTTTGGTTAGGGAGGCTTAAACTAACCTGTTATTCAATCTAGCCTCAACAAATATGTATCTACCCTATTACGGTGGGTAAATGTTAGTGCCCGTGTGATACTTGAGAGTTCCTGCAAGTACAGTTGTATGAACTCCCAAACGAAGAACCCCCAAATGAAGAACCCCCAAACGAAGAACCCCCAAACGAAGAACCCCCAAACGAAGAACCCCCAAACGAAGAACCCCCAAACTAAGAACCCCCAAACGAAGAACTCATAAACGGTGAACAGTGTTCTTCGTTTGGCAAGAGCGATGCTGCTGAAGTAACCTGCAGTCGCTGAGCTGAAATGCCTCGTGTCGCGCATGTCACCTCGGGCACCTCAGCGCCACCTGGAGGACTTCATTTGAATGCGGCGAAGGCCTGCAAGTTCAGGCAGAACTCCAAGTTAACTGCCTCAACACGCTAACCATGTATTGCTACATATGTGCACCACTGGGTATGACACTCATTTACGTTCCGTTATTAGCGAATAGTGTTGTGGTTATTTTGCTAAATTTTCAATTAACATATTTCAGCATCCGAGGTAGCGTCTTGTGTCATTATATTTTTCCTACTTATTAGGAAGGATCGCAATGTATTCGAGCTGTGAAGTCAGTTTTGCAAAATGGCTTTTTCCATCCTTTCTAACCAACCGTAGCAACCGCACAAACGAATTTAACGTGTTGATTTTGCGCTGAAACTTGTCGGTGGTAGCGTATAGAACAAAATACAATGACATAAATATAAATGCGTAGGAATATTTTATTAAAATTGTTCAAATATTTTCACTATTTTACTTCCCATGCTCGTTAATCAACTCTCAATTCACACGGAAATCATATAATTTGCTCGGATTGAATATAAATTCCAGGTTGTCACACAGCCTATTCTGTGATTCCATTTCATGAACCAGGGACCAGCTCTCGAGGGAGCTCATATGGGCCCTTGATATTAAAATATCGATTCCATCCCAGAATCGCCTCTCATTTTTAAGTTTCCTCTCCNATGTCCGGCGGCAATATCCATTCGGAACATGTAGTCCCCCTTGAAGCCCCACTGGGGGAAGCTCGAATACTGCCCCGCTCTAAAACAAAATTAATTTAGTGAATTTCACTGGCAAAACTGGCGGAAGCTTGGGCTGGCAAATGCTCACTGAAGTCATCCGGACGCTTCAGTGGAACGTGCAGTATGCTGTGCTCGCTTTATTTTGTCATAATAAATTTAGAAACTATTGGCAAAAATTGATTTACCGAGTTCCACTGAACGCGTGTGTACTCGATGGGCTTTACGTCGTCAAAATGAATTGTGACACAAAAATCGCAGCTACGACAATTTTTGTGCCTATCGACGGTTGATGGAGCCAAATTAATTGCTAACCAATAAAATTGTTTCCAATCAGGGGCAATATGGGTTGACTGTGCTGGTCAGTAGCGAGCTTGTTTGCCATGATTACGCGGAAGCGCTTGAAAAAATAAAAACAGATGGTATTAGTTCTCGGGCTAATAACAATGTGGAATCATGGTTCTGTAACGTGGAAAAATATACAACACTGATTCTTTGGGAAAAGAAATTAACTAATTGAGAGCTGGCGGTGTGAAAACAGTTTTCATCCCAAGTTTTCTGCAATTAAGATTGAGTTTTTTTGTGTTGTGTCGAGTTTTTGTGTTGTGTTGAGTTTTTGTGTTGGGTTGAGTTTTTGTGTTGTGTTGAGTTGTTGTGTTGAGTTTTAGTGTTGTGTTGAGTCTTGTGTTTTTTTGTTTCACGCTCTAAATATGCAGTCGAATTTCAAAATTCACAGTTCTGTTCTATAAACTTCACTTATTTCATATGATGAGTTCCGTTTGGTGTATTGTTGTGATTTCGTTTACTGCTGTAATGGACGATTTATTTGGTTTCATAATACGCTATATTCATCTACACTTCCTCATTTGCATGTTTTGTTCGGGTCGCTTGAATCACTTCTTCCAGCTAGTATGTTTCACTGGCAAATGAAAAAACTCTGGTGAACATTTCAGAACCAAAAATTATTTTTTTATGATGTCCTCCACCAGCTGTTCTCCTTTCATCTACCTCCTCCTGAATGCGGACGGAATTCTCGGGAGGAATATGAATTGAAAATTGTTTCTGGAAATTAAACGTTCTCAAAAATATGTGGAATTAATTTTAGCAAAGTCCTTCTCCATTAACTGTTTTCCCCTTTTTATTTGGATAATTTCTTCAGGCGTACTATCTCCTTCAGTTGGATAGCTTCCCCAGTCGTACCAACCATTTCAGATGCACAGTTCGGCATAATAGCTACGTCTTCCCTCAATATCAGTAGCTCTGTCTGAGCCGTCTGTTCATTTTTTAAATGTGACTTATTTTCATTGAAATTAATTCCAGCGTTGGTGTGCAACTATTCATTAAGTACATTGAAGCCGTTATGAATGTATTTTGTGACACTTTTCGAGTAAGAATTGCATGTTATTTTAGTCATACACGAAATATTTGAGGCTTGTACCAACCAGGAAAGTTAGTTGTGACACTTTTCGTGTAAAAATTACGTTCTAACGATTCATGCTGAAAAAATTGGGAAGTTCTTACGAACCAGGAGTATTGGACTTGCCCAACCTTCACCGCCTAGCAAGCATCGTCAACTCTAAGTGATAATTAACACTTAGCAATTTGTCTATCATCCTCGCATCCTCACATGCTTTGTAATTCAATCGACAGATCTGTTTCTTTCAATTTACTCTGTATAGAAGCTTAAGCATCCTAAGTTTCATAAAATAAAGGACGCCAGTTTAATAAATTCATCAAAGGTGCACAAAAACATCAAACATTCACTGGAAACCACCTCCAACTTGCACCAATTTCATCCAAATTCCTACCATGGACCGATAGAGGGACTCCGCTTTCCCTTGGCAGCAACTGCACTCGTAAATAACTTTACCTGCCACTTCGCTGGCCATATTACTGTGCCAGCAGCAAGCCGTGCTGGCCGGCACTTCACTGCCATCATTCTGCTTCTCAATTCTAATCTGTCCCATCGGGACCTCGATGGAGCCTCCTCCACTGCATCTCAGGCCGCTCTTCAGGCTCCCTGCACCAATCCCAAGCGATTGGAGCGCCTCTGAATATTCATTGCTAGCTTGTTTGCGAGGCGCGCATTTTGCTGCTCAGAAGAGTGTTTTGAGGAGCGCAGGGTGCGATCTCGCCTCCGATGCGTTAGACCTCCTCCCTACCGAGGAGCGTTTCGCATTACGAGCGTTGTTTATTCTACCCCCATTTTTTGGTGGCGACTTGCTTAGTTTAAGGTTTTCTTTCTTTGAGCTAAGACCTGTGAACGCAATACCGTGCTGCGTTTGTAGTGTTAAGTAAGCATTGAAAAGTTGCTTCTAGATTTACAATGCATGCGTAGAATTACTCTTGTTTTACGATGGACGTGTTGCTAAGAGTTGCTATGTTGGTGCACGGGCTGATGCTTGCTTGCATCGTTGCTGTCTTACTCTCCCTGCCGTTACTTCATTGTTGTGATGGCTTTATGACTCCTGAGATTGATTTTATTCTCGTGTTTCCTAAATTTAGAACAGGGGAAAAACTTTAGGAACCGCGTTAGGACGGACCGAAAAGTAACGAAAAAAGGGTTTCTATCTTTTATGGTTGTCTGGCCGCGTACATGCTACATGATTTCCCTCCCTTTCATGGTGTTTCTTACTAATGTCACTTCAGACTCCCAACCCTTTACCTTGTTCTCAAATGCCTCAGTACTTCGCTATATCATTGCAAGTCTGTCGTAACTCAAATTAAGGGATTTTTCAGGAGAAGCATTTTAAAGTATCTATTTCATTTTGCACCAATATTTTGATTTAGAGAAAGAATCTTCCCAGCGCCATCTCTCGGCCAAAAATGCACTTAGACTTACGACCTTACTGTCAAATGACGCAGAATTAATTCAGAATTCTTATACATATTGTAACTCTATACTTGAAATTTTTGAGTCATGACAGTCTTGCTATGATGCGGTGACTTGATAACGAAATGCGTCACCGGCACTGCAAGAAAATACAGCTCTATGTGACCCCTAACATCTATCCTCTCGAGCTGACGAGGCATGAAGGTAACAATTATCTTGGTGCCTACCACAGAGTCGTGCAAGGTCACTCGTGCGGTTCCCAGTGCTTTTCTGTGCTGTAAAATTGAAAGGTTGGATTCTGACCTGCCATTTTTCACGTGCTGTGGTCGATGCCTCTGTTGTGACTAATTTGGGGGAATTTTTCTTGTAAGTTTAACTCAGTTTATGCCCAGACATTACAACACATTATACTGCTAAGTATGTGACTGATTGTTCAAAACATGTCATGGGCGGCAGGTAAGTTATGCAACATGATTTTCTAGCATTATTCCATAAAAATTTTACAGAAACTAGAGCACACTGTGTAGTTAAGAATATGATTAATTGCTCAAGAACATGTCATGGGTAATAGGTACATTATATAACATAATTTTACTACATTATTTCATAAAAATGTTGCAGAAATTACTGCCTATCATTATGTTAAGTATGTCACTAATTGTTGTTGCTTCCTGAAACTGAAAAGCGGCATTATTTAAATCAAAGACCGACGAGAACGACCCTCTGGAGGCCACTCAAACAATAAAAACTAGGGGCTCACAGGCAGATTTTTGTACATTTTTTTACATTGATTACATAAGGTATTGCTAAGCTGGAGGTGTTTTTATGTGACTCTCCCAATAAAATGTGTCACCTGCCCACAACGTACGAGAATCATCTAAGCTTCAAGTATTTACTGCCGTACGACTGCGATGTAACACCGTCACAACTGGATATTTTGACGTCGTTTTGAGGAGCCAAGGGACGAGTGTGGGAGTATAATTACTGCAGTATCGCAAGTGTTTGACGAGGCGTACGAACACTGGTAAATTAAAGAGATATTGCAGACTTTCGGTGATGAATCCGCCAGCAACTCTAATTCACACGTATATAGTTATCCATTTCGTATGTATCACTGCTACCGCTCTTCTCATTACATGTATTCCCAAGCGCTGAATTTCTAACCCCAGTTTATTTCGTCTTTGCCAGTGTTGCCATCAGCTCCCGTGATCACGGACGAGAGCGGGGCTGCGGTGTCCGGAGTCATCGGACCTTACATGGAGAAGGGGCGTCTGGTGCTCACGTGCAAGACCATCGGAGGTGAGTGGACATTGCAAGGTCTTCTTCAGTCGTTACTTCATGTGAGCAGTTCATGGCTGAATTGGGTGTTGAAGCGGGAGGTGAGTACATCAGTTTTTGTACAGTCGTTATTTCATGTGAGCAGTGCATGGCTGAATTGGTTGTTGGAGTGGGAGGTGAGTGAACATTACAGATTTTTCTACAGTCGTTACGTTAATTTACTATGGTCAATACTGAATTTAAGCCTTTCACGGAAATGAAAAATTCCGTTCCAAATAATCACTAAAGGAACACATTTGAAAACGTTTTACACGAATGACATTCTGCTTGCTGATGCGTTATTTTCGAATTATTTAACTTTGAAGTTATAAGAACCTCGTATATAAAAGTGAAGGAACGGACACGTAAATATGCTGTAATACGGTATTGACGTAACGATGGGTGAGGTTAGGGTAGGTTATGGCAGGTTAGTTAAATAAACCAACCTAAAATAACATAAATCAACCTAAAATAGCTTACCTTAAGTTACCCAAACAGAGGCTTTTTTTCGCCAAGAAGTGGGCGTGTCCCGCCAGACAAGTGGGCATCACCCAACAATGAGGCGACTAAGCAACCGACCGTATAATGTTATTCCTATCTGAACGTCATTATTGTTATATCTCAAAAATAACGTATCAGCGAGCTGAATGTCATTCATGTAAAAGGTTTTCAAATGTGCTCCTTTAGTGATTCTTTGGAACAGAATTTTTAGTTTATTTGAAAGGCTTAAATTCAATATTGACCTTTACTTTTAAGTAAATGATGAGTAAATTCAGCTTGACAACGGTAGAGATGCGTAATATTTAATTGAAAAGCTGTGCATTACCACCGATACGTAAATGAGCTATGTACTCAGTGATACACATATGTCTGAATACGCAGTCATCGTGTTAAACTTTCGCTTCCCACTTCATCGCGTGGGTTTTCTGCGAACTGAAAAGCAAAGGAGCGTTCACTTTCCGGAGAAAGTTGACTTTTGACTCCAGTTGCTCAGCTTAACTTCATTTATGTAGGGTACGCTCTGAACTTTTTGTTCTGCGTAAGCTGTCGTGTTGCAAATGATTCCGAGAAACCGTCGTTCTTTTTCACCTTGCATCAAGCCTGTGCATTAATTACGCATCGTTAATTAAGTTCGTCCTAACATTCGTCGCCTTGCAGAGAAGCGTAACATTCAGGAATATTATCTGAAAAGATGGAGGCTGTTCGGTTGTGTGCGCGTCACATCAGCAGTAGGAATTTCGTGCGGTAAAAATTAGATTCCTAAGTATATTCCACTATGATTTTTCATGCAGCGCAATGAATTACAAATAATTGAATGTTTACGTAATGGTTGGGAATATCAGAGTAATGTGAATGATTTTTTCCTAGGAATGTAATAAAAACGATTTTAGCATGTGTTTCATTAAGGTTACGCTGTGATCACCCGTTCAATTACATGAACTTAAAATACGCGGTTATGGTAAGAAATTTATATAGCCAGCGTGAAGGGTGGGATTTTGCATCAATCCGTACCATTTAAACAGAAAATTTTCATTCCTTATTACCGGAAATGTTGACAGTTTTATTCTACTTGAGTTTTTACCAGTGCTCATGATTCGCTATGATAGATTAACTTTAATACCATCTCGATTGTGATTTGATTGGACCGCATGCTGGTTCACCTGTACTGTCCTAGACACGTCATATTACTAGCCTGGCTTAGTCGTTGCTTTGTTTAGGTGTTATTTGGCTTCAAATACATTGTAACTCATTGTAATAATCCGCTAATACACAATACAGTAATTCTACGAATGCATTCTAATTCTAGCAACAACTTTTCAACGCAAACGAAGCACTACAAACGCAACTCGGTACCGAGTTCACAGGTCTTAACTCAAAGGAAGAAAACTCGACATGAGATTAAACACGTTCTTAAACCACCAAAAAAGTACAAACACCCGATAAACGTTTCTCCACCAGTCGTCATTTTTCTACTGAAACGATGTGAAAGACAAACATCTACATGCTCTACACCCGTAGCGCAAGAACATGATGTCCCTGTGCGTTTTATTTTATGAGCTGAGCAAATGTTCGACCATTTCTATGATTGGGAAACTCCTCAGTGAACCTCCAAGTTCTGTAGGTCTGCACTGGTTTGCATCTGTCTGCTCTTGACAACTGAAACTCCGTCGCTGAGTAAAGCAAACTTCATCAACTAAATGAATAGCAAAGTTCCGAAGGAACAAAAGAATGCGATTACTCGCAGTGAAAGGCCTGCCTTCGCACACACCCGTGCTACCCATCATGAGATCACAGGCAGAATCTGTGACTGAAACTGAAGTTACGCAGTCACGGACTTGCCAGTCACAGTTCAGTATTGGCTTTCCAAATTCACTGAACTAATGCAGCAGAATGAGGACAAATGCGCTGCGTTTGAAAACTTGTTGCAGTTAGTTTCCAATTCCTTAGCACGTTGGTTGCGATTGGTTAAACTGAAGTTCAATATACAAATTAAATTTAAGGTTCATTGTTTAAGTTGTTTGAAAACAGCAAACATTAACTGGATAATCCCTCCATTCAGCTTTGGTTAAGTATTTATGAAAATTGAGTTTGACAACTGGTCGGTCAGCTTCATCATGAAAATTCCCTCCGTGTTCACCGGCGGCTCGTATCGCGGTCAAAGTGAATCGAATTCAATTTTGTTAAAGGATGCATTTGACGACAGCTTGAATGCAAGGCGGAAGTAATTTCAAAGCAAATTGTAGGATAAATCATTACCGAGACATTAATACACACGTCGTACTCAAGTAACTGCCCTGCGTGCTGTGGAGCAGGTCAAATTTAGGTCAGTAAATATTAATGGGAACGATTTTGTTCTTTCATCACATGGTCACCTCGACCGTCTGCCAACTGACAAAGATTCCTATGCTATTTTGACCCTAATTCGATGCTGCTGTTACCGTTTTACAACCCTTTAATGGATTAATTTTCGTAAGTAAAAGAAGTAGTTTTCCGGCTCTGCTTTTGTTGCCATGTAATCCAATTTATGGAATTTAGGCACTTGTTGAATTAATAGACGCTATCGTGAAATTAATCCCCACTTCCGGGCTGCTGGTGAAGACATTGTTCAATGTTTTGGTCATCACTATGTGCTGCTCTTGCTAAGTCTTTTCTACCAATGACTACTCGATCAATGGTCTATTTTAAAATACGATCTTTTTTGCTGTATTTGACTAATTCCTTAGCATTAATACCTCAGATTCATGAAGTTTCAGAATCTAAAATAAAGTAACTAACTTTGGATATAACTGAAATTCAGAAGTATGAAGTTTCAGAAGTTTTTCTCGCTGCAAATATCAAACATTTTCTTTCATAGGGAAATTACTGCTGCGTTTTGCACCTCAAATTAGATTCAAATAAAGCAACGTACGCCACCGAAAAGATTTTCATGATGCTGCTGACAGACCAGTAGTCACAAACTCAATTTTCATGAGTATTTAACTAAAACTAA
>JACJUY010008401.1:9241-29222 GCA_014220935.1 Platorchestia sp. MABIK | reverse complement strand
ACTCTGCATAATGCCTCATCCTCTGTGTAATGCCTCATACTCTGTATAATGCCTCATACTCTGTATAATGCCTCATACTCTGTATAATGCCTCATCCTCTGTATAATACCTCATACTCTGTATAATGCCTCATCCTCTGTATAATACCTCATACTCTGTATAATGCCTCATACTCTGTATAATGCCTCATACTCTGTATAATGCCTCATACTCTGTGTAATGCCTCATACTTCAACTAATTTACACATAGCAAAAACGAAGCAAACAGACACAGCAAAAGAACGTTGAGGGATCAAGGTTTCAGAAACGTAAACATGTGAAATAAATATTCCCTCTTGAAGTGATCACAAAATGCAGAGATTATAATTCTGTGTGCGACTAAAGACATTCATCACATTTCAAAACGACTGGTCATTTACTTGTGTAAATATTATCATCCAGTGACATTTTCATTTCAGTGAAGTTTCGGTTCTGCATGTTTGAAAAAAGCAATTTTTCTTTTTGCCATTTTTTGAATAGTTAAAACACAAATTCCGACAAATTGTAAATTTTGCAACTGATTATACTTTACAAAATTTCAATTCAAAAACCAATTAAATCCCATTCAGTTTTTACAACGGGCACGCGACACTAAGACTATTTTTTCGCACGTCATCTTTCATTTTTTCCAAATTTACCCACCCAAATAAAAAAAAAATTCATAGCCTGAGGCCGTAGCGGAAAAATTCGTAAAGTGTCACATAATTGGCATTAATTATTTGCATCGGTAACTGAAGGATTTGAATAAATACTTAGTTACCTGATAATAAAATACTATGCGTACTTAGTGTAAATGAATGAAATATGTTCATTTAAAGAAGTTGAAATAAAAATTCCTAATCGCTGTGCGATAATATTGAAGTACACATACGCCTTGCTTAATCTGAATAAATTCTATTCGAAAACATTATAACTAAGAAGTATAAATTCTATTCAAAACATTACAACTAAGGAGACCAGACGCAGGTGAAGAACCCACTCTGTCTTGTTTGAAAATTGTCATCATTTCACGCTCAAATTTTAATAAAGCACTCTCGGTGACTGCGACGTGACTGGTACAACATCTGAATTCGACTGGAACGTCTAAATCATCACTTGGAGTAGAGTAAGGGTTGCAGCCGAACCGCTTGACTCTGTGTAACATCTCATACTCGAGCGGCCCCGCGAATGTTAAATGACAATGCTTTCCTACACATGTTCCTGCTTTCCAATAATCATAGATAATCCTTAACCAATACCTAGAATTTTCCCTAAATGCGGCTTCGATAGAGTCGCCCAGTGGTGATACATCACAGTTCACCGCCGCCTCGCTGCCGATAATCGGCGATGTTTCGGCGAAGATTCTCCGAAGTGCCGCCCCGTCGACGGCGAATCTGCGCTGTTTCGCCCGCCGCTCTCCCCTGAAATTATCTTCCGGATTTTTGCGCTAACCACGACGACTTTGATCATTGTAATCAGCTGCGAGACTTTACGCAGCCTACATATTCGAAGAAATGATCATATGCAGAAATAATTGCAGAAATCGTCCTTTGAGCTTTCTACACGACGGAAGCTCTATAACAGCGTCCTGCTCACATATGCAACTTCAAGGCATGTAAATTCAAGGCGATACCGTCTCGATAAACATATTTTTCGGGTTAGCAATGAAGTGAACGTAAGAGAAATGCGATAAATGGAGAAAATTGCAGGTATTTGAAAGTATGCTTCCTGAGACACTCTACAGAGCCAGAAAAATTTGCAAATTTTTTTTTTTTTAAATAAATTAAAAACAAAATTTTTATTCAAGTTGAACGAACTTTAATGTAGGTAACAATTCAAGATCGCAAGAATTTTTCGGGAGCAAGAAGGAGTTTGACACTCAAAGCACAATAAACTTACCGTGCAACAATCTTTCCACTAGTAGTCAAAGGCACTGTAACTGCTCTTCAACTTTCATGGCAACAACATTTTCAGTTGGCAAAGAAGGACTTATATATACTCACCCTTCATTTTATGCACGAAAAAAATTTCCACAAACACAGGCCGAGTTGTGCGACTTTGCCCTCTATTGTACGTCTAGCAGCGCTGACCATTTCTGCCTATTGTAACTCCGCCAATTGTGGGCTATTTGCGCCTGTTACAATGGGGCATTGTGGGTCATGGTTTGTGTTCTGTATAGAGTTCGCAACTGCACCAGCCGCTGAAAGTGCTCCAACTGCACCAGCTGTTGAAGTTGCACCAATTGCACCAGCTGCACCAACTGCACCAACTGTACCAACTGCATCAGCTGATCCAACTGCACTAACTACACCAGCTGCTGCAAGTGCACCAACTGTACCATCTCAAGGTTGTACAGATTTTTCTTTCAAGTGCCTGGCTGAAAATTCTTTTCTAATTTTCCTTCTAGGAATCTGACTGTCACCACTTGTATTTGCAAGGTTTCAAGGTTGAGCAAATTTTTATTCTATGTGCCAGGTTGAATATATTTTTTTATTTTCCTTCTTAGAATTCGAGTAGCACCACGCGTATTTTTTCGAGCTTTCAAGGTTGTGCAAATTTTTCTTTTACGAGAACGACTGTAATGTTATTTTCAAATTTTTCTCCTTCAAATGTGGAATTTTTTCATTTCCTGAAAGATACCAGCTATATTATTTAAAGGTTGCTTATATTTTTTTCGCTCTCACCTCAAGTAGACGTCAGTCGGAGACACGAGTTTGTATCCGACAGCTACGGATCTTATCAACAAAAATTAAAGTGGTTTTTCACCGTTCATATTCCTCGAATTAATATCGCATAAAAAGAGAACACTGCTACCGACACCCAAGAACAAGTCTCCCTAGATAGCTAGGGAGGGAAGTTGAGCTAATAACTTATTATCAGATAACTGGGTATTGAATCGCACAACATCCGGGCATTTAGAGACATCTTTGATATCCAAGTTTCTTTCATTTTAGTTACACATTGACTTGCGTGCAAGAAAACACATGATTGAGGTCTCTGGAGACACAACACGCTATCTCAAATACGGAGGAAGTGTTTTCGGTGGCATGATTCCAGCTTAGGAAATGTTTTGTGGTTGAATGGCACAACTTCCAAAGCTTTAAAATGAGTTTTGACGGTGTGAAGATTTTAAATAAGAAAGTTTAAAAACGGGATGTTCTGAATTTAAATCCTTCAAGTAACTTCCAAATGAGCTAAAATTTGTGTTGTGTTTTCTGTTGTTGTTGTTTTTAAAATGGTTGAAAAGTTCATAAATGACACAAACATAAAAATGTGTTTTCTGTTGTTGAGGTGTTGCAGTTTCACTTCCAGTTTGTTGATATTTCTTAGATTTGGAGATAGAAACCTACAGTAAAAGTACTTTTTTTAGTATTCCAAGGTATACGTTCATCACGAGTCATTCAAGAAACAAATGTATAGCATCTGGAGTTACGTAACTACATCGCATGCACGAGCGTTTTCCGTTTCCATTTTATTTACGGAGTCACGTAAATGTAACTGTTACTGCAGTGCTAAGTTGATTACCATTTGCTCAGTAGCGAAATTGGGGTAATTTAGCATACACTGTATTTTAGCTAATGCACTAAATACACTGTATTTTAGCTAATACACTAAATACACTGTATTTTAGCTAATACACTAAATACACTGTATTTTAGCTAATACACTAAATACACTGTATTTTAGCTAATACACTAAATACACTGTATTTAGCACAGAAACTGTAATTTAGCATACACTCAGTTGACAAATAAGGATGGATTATTGAAAAAACCATGTATATATAAGATAACTTAAGAAATTATCTCAAGGAACACAATGCGCAAACCAACCCAATCCAATCGTCTGTCTACAGACCTACGACGCCATTTTTTGTTTCCTTTTTTCTTTCTTATTTAATCCTTTGGCAAACTTTTTTTCTAAGCCCAGGCTGCTTTGGAATTAAACTCTAAGGAAATAATCCTACAAATCAACTGCTCTCAAATTTTCTGAAAAATCAAAAGAGTTAAAGATCGGGTCATTGATATGGCACCGATTCAGTCAAATTTGAATAGGAGTCTGATGTAATAAAGAATAAAAGATATAATGTACGTTTTTAGACGGGTTCTTTTTTTAGTTCCACGAGTAAGATTTTCGAAAAATTACCCTATTGAAAAAAAATAGAAGTATCTTGTTCACAGCAATACGGTTTTACGCACCATTAATATTTCATAATTCGAATTTTAAGTCCCTGTACGAAACTATTGAGATGTTGGTCCTTACTTCATAGTTGAAGCAGTGGTACACAATGGTGTTTAACTACTATAGTAATTGTTTTCATTTCTTGTGTATTCTTATGTATTTTTTCAGCACTCTCGTGTTAGATATTCAAATGCATACCTAGTATAAATAAGTTTTCAAATAAATACCTAGTATAAATAAGTATTCAAATAAATACTTAGTATAAATAAGTTTTCAAATAAATACCTAGTATAAATAAGTTTTCAAATAAATACCTAGTATAAATAAGTTTTCAAATAAATACCTAGTACGGCTGTTGTTTTCTAACCGTAAATACTGTGATAATTCATTTTGCATTTTGTGTGGAACGAGGTTTCGACAGTTTGAAAAACAGGTGCCAGGTCTGGAAAATGCCGTGATCTTGACAATGACTCTAACTATGAACCAAATTTAAAAAGTCTGAGAATGGGTAAAAATTTTCAATTCACTTCAAAATTACAAGTATTGCCATACAAAAAAATTTCTCCGAATTTCAAATCGAACAATAGCTCTTCATAAATATGAATTGGTTCCAGTACCCATTGTAGTTTGGGCAGTATCTTATTTACAAGTAAAATTCACGTTTTTGTTTCATAGATTTCGAGAGATTTCAAGATTTTCCATTTTGTTAGCTAACTTTTAAGTTGTCTAAAACCGAATCGCTCTCAAGAAAAAAAATTAAAAAGCTGTTAATTTTGCAGGTTATCAATCATGTATTCATGAAACTTGTTATGATCTAAAATAGGATGAGCATAGAACTTTTCTAATTCTAAGTTGTGGAAAAGAATGAGTAAAGCAATGAAAGACGGGCCTTAATTAGAAGACGTCCTTTGCTGTTTATTTACTACAATTATTATTATGTATTTGCAACACTAAAATAATTACCAGCATTGCGTCTTCCTTATTCCCTCTCTGTTTTTTCAACAACGTTAATTTAATACAATACCAGTTTTTTACAATGTTGTAGTGGACAGATATTTCCAATAGTTAACTCTAAGGTTGGTTTGACCACGATTGGTCGGTTATTTATGGTTTGCGGCGTAAACTAAGGTTATTATTGCTATATTAATATAATATTATGACTATATTACATTAATATTTTATCAAATAATCTTTAGGTAATTTTTTTCAAGGACTATGTAAAGTCCCAAAAATAACATACCAGTATAATATTATAACAATATTACACTAAATAACCATGAATTTACTTTCCTCAAGAATTAAGTAAAGTCCCAAAAATAACATTCTTAAATAATAATAAAACTACACTACATTATATTACCATAAATTTTTTTTCGTCAAGAACTAGGTAAAGTACCTAAAATAACTATATTAATAAAAGACTATAACTATATTACATTAAATACCTGTAAGGTTATTTTTCAAGGACTAGGTAAAGTACCAAAAATAACTATACCAATATAATATTATGACTATATTACATTAAATAATCATAAATTCATTTTCCTCAAGAACTAGGTAAAGCGCTTAAAATAATTATATTAATATAAAATTATTACTATATAACATTAAATAACTACAAGGTAATTTTTTTTCAAGGACTAGGTAAAGTACAAAAAATTAGGTACATCGGCAGAATCGGAATGTACCAAAAAATCGGTAGAGCGTCTGTTGGGTTGATACGAAGTTGAATGTTCATGTGAGAACATCGATATCTCGACTTGCACCTTTGCTATACTTAGTATGGTACGTATTGAAAATTACACTTTACTTCACAAAAAAATGCACACTGTATTCCTACCCTCTATTTATTATTATTACAACACGTATTAAGCGATACACTATACTTCACAAAACAATACCATAATGGTACTCGCCATTTAATTCTGCGTATGTAAAATACTGCACTATACTTTACGAAACCATACCACAATGCCACACTTCATTTAATACTATGCGGATTAAATACTACACTATACATCACAAACCAACACAATGATGTTACACTCCATTCAATACTATATTTACTAAATACCACACTATACTTCACCAAACAATTTCATATTGACTCTAAATATTGAATCGAATGTTCCATCAAAGGTTAAATGGAATGTAAAATAGATTTTTGCATAAAGTGTTGGATAGAATGTTGAAAACTCCATTTAATACAATGCGTATTACAAAGGCAAGGGACCTCCCCGTTTGTGTTACATTCCTTTCGACGCGTGTGTTTGTTTAGGATATTCAATTATGGCTCAATTAGCCTCGTGCCCTTAATTAGCCTCGTGCCCTTAATTAGCCTAGTGCCTTTAATTAGATCTCAAATCTGGGATTTTTGCAACTCAATAGCTTTAGGGGGAAATTTATCGGCGTTCGGAAATTTGGGTTTTGCTACTCAAATATACAATAGTAATAGTTACTTCACTTTTGACGCCATTAACCAACTTTACCCCATCTCCAACCTCTAATATTTGGTTACGTCATTTTTTCCAACAACACTCTTACCTCACTAGCGCTCAATCCCCATCTCCAGCTTCCAATCTGTAGTTACTTCACTTTTAACCCCATTACCCTACTAACACTTAACCACAACCTACAGCTTTCATTATTAGTTACTTCACTTTTGACGCCATTACCCAACTAACACTTTACCCCACCTCCACCTTTCAATATTAGTTACTTTACTTTTGAAGCCCCAACCTCTCTAGTGCTGTACCCCAACCTTTAGCTCCTTATTTTTATTTTTATTTTCCTTTTTACCATCCCCAACATGGCCCCCGCTATACCCCAACCTCTAGCTCCTTATTTTTATTTTCAATTTTCCCATTTTACCATTTGGCAACACGGCCCCCGGGGCCAACAAGGCCGGCCACCAAACAGCGGCCAACAATTCTCTAATGACACGCCAGCGTCGACTTGACGTCGTCTTCTGCTGCCGCGCGTCGAGTTTTTGTGGCGGTGACATCGCGGTGTGTGTGTGTGTGTGTGTGTGGGGTGGCCTGTGCTGTGGTTTTTGTGTTGGTGAGGCCAGTTTTGTCATTTTGGTGCAATCTTTTTTGTTATTTTAGTGGGGGATTTTTCATCATTTTGGTAGGGCAAGTTTTATCATATTGGTGGGGCCAGTTTTATCGTTTTGGTGGGACCAATAAATTATTGATAAATTTCTGTTTTGGTGAGGCGATTTTTATCATTTTGGCACGGCCTTTTTTGTAATTGTGGTGGGAGATTTGAAGAATTTCTTATTTTGTGGGGCCCTGTGGGGATTTTTTTCAATTTTGGGGGGCTCTGTGACATTTTTTTCATTTTGGTTGAAGAAGTGAGAAATTTAAATTTTTGTGAGTCCAATTTCATTCTGGGGGTGCCCTGTGATTAATTTTTATTATGGTGGGACCAATTGAGGAATTTCTCATTTAGTGGAGCCCTGTGGGAGATTTTTCATTTTAGTGTCGCCCAAAGAAAAATTTTGCATTTGGTGGGGCCATGTGACGAATTTTTCATTTTTGTGCGAGGAATTTTTGTGCAACCAAGCTAGGAATTTTTGTGCAACCAAGCGAGGAATTTTATTTGGTTTGCTCGATGAGTGTTTACTTTCCCTAGATTTATATGGAATGGAAAACGATCACTGGAAGAATTCGGCTCTCAGTTTGCCAAACAGAACGAAAAAGGGATGAAGTAAAAATATAAGCCTTTACAAGTAAAAATGCACATTGCTTACGAACGAGGGAAAAACATCATGCAGCTAAAAGCTGGGGAGAAACCTCAGCTAAGAAGGTAAATTTTTCTTAGTTAGCAGGTTCGATACAAAATTTAAGGGCAAAAACCAAAGATGTCGGCATCATTTAACATTTTTAGAATTCACCCCATAAAAATTCTTTTATGTTTACGAACATGTCTGAGCGAAAATATTGAGATGATGGTTCTTAATTTAGAGTTAAAGTAGTGTCTAGTACAATACAATTATTGCCTCTAAAAATTTGCATGAATAATCCCCCTCAGACCTGACAAGCTGCGTTCTAGCACACCGTGCATTGCGATGCCATTTTTGTTATTAGGTAATTTGCCAACATGTGTAGTCTCATGACAGTGATATTTTGCCAGTTGTTGTTTACTGCAGCACCAACAACGAAAAATGTTTTGTCAAAGTCCTAATTCACGGCATAATGTTACGGTGCTTTTCGCTGCAGACAAACGCACCTAAACGAACAACCTACCTGGGGTTGAGACAAGTACTTCACAACCCTACTAACCCTCCTACATTCAACCCCTCCATCCCAACCCACTCACTCAACCCCTACTCCAACCTTCAAGTTTAAAAACACTATTTATTTAACTCGGGAGTCTCAAAGTTCAAAGCTCAACCTCCAAGTCACAAACTTGATGTTGGTTGTGTTCTAACTTGTGTGTCATGAGGTTTGTGTTATGTGTTATGTTGTATTCTGTGTTATGTTGTGTCATGTATTCTGTATTAATGTTTTATGTTGAATTCTGTTTTATGCTATGTTATGTATTCTATATTCATGTATTTTGTCTAATTCTTTATTCATGTATTATGTCTAATTCTGTATTATGTTGTGTTTATTTATGTATTCTGTATTAATGTATTATGTTGTTGTCATGTACGCAATGCAGGAGAGTCTGCATGTAGGCATCATGTTTACATGTGGCGCTCACATGTTCACGCAATAAGTGCACGCAGCGCATCCTTCAAACATGGTGCAGGAAGTGAAAATTCACGACCTTCTTTAATTTTACTGGATATATTTTTGTTGCTATGTCTTCTTTCCTTGCACTTCTCCGAACGCTTAATGTAGTTATGTAGTAATTAATTATTATCTAAGCAGTTTTTTAAATTTTTTCCAAATCTTCGTCATCGCGATAAGCTGCAATTTCTTAAAAGTAGATTCAATTATCACGCAATACTCATGACTTATCAACAAAAATGAGCGGAAGTCAGGTTTTTTATATTATTTAAATGCTATTTATGATACCAACCAAGCAAGAAAATCCTCATTTTATAACATAGGAAAAAAACGCACAAAAAAGTTTATGTACCTCTATTTAAAAGCTTATGGAGACACCTGGCGTTTTATTGTATAGTGTTGATAAATTTAAGGACACAAGTGACCTGTTATCACATAATAATAGTGTTCACAAATCTCGGTTCTTCAAATCATCACCATAGCAACAATCTTAACTCAAAGCTTCAGTCCACCAAATTAGTCGTGAAGGTCCGTGGAGTTTTGCCAGCAACAAGCGGGGGCGAAAACGCTTGAAAGCCTGCTAATGCTTTGACTGCGACGTGAGCCACCGGTGGTACACGGAGGGAATTTTGATAACGCTGCTCACCGACCAGCAGTCACAGACTTAATTTCCATAAAAACTTCATCAAAACCAAATGAAGGCACGATCCAGTTAATGTTCTCCATTTTCGAAATTAGTTACTACAATTGACTTAAAATTCAAGTTGAATATGGAACTTCCGTTTTACCTGCCGCGGTCAATGTCTTAATATATTCCACTCATGTGTTATATGATGTATATAATTACATTTATTGCGTAATATATATTATTATATAATAATGAATATTATTATATAGTATTATATTATAATAATATTTATTATTGTATATATTATTTTAATAATAAAATATGTAATAATATGTAATAGAAATTATTATATAAAAATATATTAAATATTATATAATAATTTATATTATAATAATATATATTTATTATTCACATTCACCAACATCTATATTGTATAGATATATTTATTTAATCATATTACATTAATATCCACACACACTTATTATATAGTATTTAATGTATGTGTGTTTATTATATACTATACGCACACACACACATATATATTCTATACATATACATATGATATATACACATATATCATATATGTGTGTTCATCGTACTGTGTGCACTGTGTCAACTGTGTGGGTTACGTATTGTGTAAATTAAAAACATGTGTACAGTGTGCCCTATTTATGTTATTTGTTCATTCTAGACTCGGTAGGTCCTATTTATAAACTTGGGTGTAACTGAAATCCCAATTTAGTCTTCATGAATGTAAAGTTTTAGATGAGTTGAGCTGAAACCCCGAGTGTGCCGTGTGGAGGTGGCTTCTATAAAAATTTTTCAATCCTTTATTTTATTGTTGGTCACACTTTTTGAAACGGTAAAAAGAATTCAATATCAAAGAGAAAGGTATTTTTTCAATTACCGACTGGATAAATAAAAGGGTTCACACAATGAACGTTTGTGAAAACTGCAAATTTCTTTCAGCGTAATAGTGAACGACTTGAATTTTCGGCAGTATGAAAACTGAGTTGAATTTTCTCTTGCATTATTTCTGTACTTATTTTTATCTTGTATTCTATAACTCTCTTCAATATTTACACCCGATGATTTCATGCAAGATTTTTTACCTGAATTCTTCAACTTCAGAACATTAGACCATATGATCCTAGATCTCACGCCTCCATACAAAAAATCCTTCGCATTTCCAAGATCCAGAAACGATGCTTTATTCCAAACAAGCCTGATACACATAATCTTGTACATTGATTTTTAAAATGCTTTATAACAAACATCAGGACGTAATAAAGGTAATCCCCGGTCAAGCCGGTACCCATTTCCAACACCTGGGTAGAGTGGGGAATTGTGGCTGAGTTCTCCCCTTTCCCTACGGGGAGAAACACCGGGCGGCGCTGCCGGGATTCGAGCTGCCGAAACCTTCCCGTGAAGGGCGCGCTCTTAACCACTCGGCCACGGTGACCTTATTTATAGAAGGGAAATATACCATACCTTCGATAAATGCCTTCATCCAGAAAAAGAAAGATTAAATTGATTTCAGAAAGGATAGCGTAAACGAAAGACTCGTTATCTTATTTTTAGATTATACCCAAATCTCCCGTCGGATTCATCAAAAACTCTCCTCAGGCCTTCCCTGTCAGATCCCTCACAAAAAAATGGATCAGATCTCTTCCCTCTTGCACTCTTCCACCAATCCCATACCAGGTAACACCCCAGTTTAAAATTTTCGTCGGAGCATGCATGTTTTTCGCCGCCCAAGCGATTTAATCACTTTAGAGGCGAAAAACATTCATGCAGGCGTCGAAAAAGTTAGACTGGGATTCTCAGAATTTCTCTCTCCAATTACTCAGAGAAATATCCTAACTGATATCCGCCCTCCTCTCAATAAAATCCCTATCTAAATTCCTCACTAGATTCTCAACTGATCTATGACATTCTACACCAGATCAATTTTCTCTCGAATTTCCCCACGAGTTTTCCACCTCCCCGCAAATTTCCGCTCCAGTTCCCCTTTTTTCCTCAAATCCTCACACGTGATTTGAAAATCCCCCCAAATCTCCCCACCAGATCCCCCTTCTTCCTCAAACCTCCCAGCAGATCCCCTTTTTCCCCAAATCCATTTCTTACTCAAGACCCCCCTCCCCAAATTCCTTTTTTCCACGAATCCCCTTTCTTCCTCAAACCCCTCCGATATCCCTTTTTCCCAAATCCCTCCCGATCCTCTTTCTTCCCCCCAACAGTGGTCACAATGACACGCCAAGACCCCCTCCCCCCTCCNCCCCCAAATTACCGCAGGTAATTCGGCCACCACCGCCGCCATTAAAGCGCTGTAAATACCACCAAAATACTCCTGCGATGCCTCTAATAAATACCCCCAAATAGCAAATAAATACTCTATAAATATAAGACGCAGGGTCCATAAATAGCGGACGGACGTCATTATTGGCGGAGGCATTGGTTGGCGTGGCAGCGAAGGGCTCCTAAATTTCGCGTTTTGAAGCGTTTGAAAATTTCGTAAAGTTTCCCAAGGTCCGCAGACGCGAACTTCTATCGTTTTAAAAAACTTGTGTATTGGATTATACAACTCGTGTGACTTTCGTTGGATTAAACAACTTGTGTGACTTTTTAGCAATTTTTCATTGAGAACTACATGAGAAAAGACGAAGCTATTTTGATAACCTGGAATTAAATGAATGACAGTTTGTGAAAAATCATGTACCCAATTAGAAAATGCACGCCTTTCGAATTGATGAGTTTTTAATTGCTTATTTTTTTACGACTGTCTAATCCTCTACCAGATGTTTATCATGGTTTAAATAAATAACACTTTTATAAATTTCAATAGCGGTTCAATTGTTAGTTTAGGAAGTTCAATGTTTTTATTTATGAACAAATTTTATGCTTCTTACGCAGGTCGTTATAAAATGTTTTTACTGCATCAAAAACAGTATACTGTTTTATGTCAGTTCCATAAGTTGACATCACTTTTAGTTTCCTATGAAAATTTACGCTATCAAATAGCATCATTAGAATCATTGAAATCTACATAATTTTGTTTGCTGTAAAATTCTACCTGCGTAACTTTTCAAACTATGGATGTCAATAACTGGTAATTTTCAAGTTGCTTGTGAATTTGATGGAGCTCACAAACAAGGACTAGTCAAAATACCTGAAACCCTAATATCAGAACAGAGGAATTGACGAAATTGGATTAAACTGTCAACATCTTTCCTATTTTTCGTATTTTGGTTTATTTTTTAGCAGTATCAACGCCTTGCCAATTTTTCGTTTTTTTTGATTGAGTTTTAGCAGGAATTTCCCCAAATTTGTTCCTGTTTTTCAAATGTTATTTTGATGAGTCAATTAGAATATTGCTTAAATGAAAGGCAATATTAACAACGACAACATGGTAACAGCTGGGTGACCCACTGAGGGTCCCTGAGGGGATTTCCATGATGCGGGTGACGCTATGGTGGTCACAAAATGATTTCGACTTGTGCTTGATGAAAATCCAATAAATCCTATTAATCTTAGTTCATTTCAATGTTGAAAACTGGTGGGCTATGAAAATCTAATTTATCCTTTTAATCTAAGTTCATTTGAATGTTGAAAACTGGTAGGTGAAAAAATCTAATTAATCCTTTTAATCTTAGTTCATTTGAACGTTGAAAACTGGTAGGTTATGAAAATCTAATTATTTCTTTAAATCTTAGTTCATTTGAATGTTGGTATTGAGTACATCACAGGTTGGCAAGATTTTATTATTTGACTTCAGTACAGCACAGTCTTGTTTACGTGTTTAGGTAACAATTTGTGAGAATTCAAAGTATTTCAATCGTATTGTTAAATTTAATTCTGTACACTTTGTAAGTGTTGTGCCGGAATAAAATTTTTCCTTTAATAATCCTTCAGATGCGAACTGCAAACAAATTCTGAAAAGGGTGACAGCTTGCTGAAGGTACTGAAGGCTTCATATGAACATGGAATTTCTCATTATGAGGACTGAATGATTCTCATGTGATTGTTGAATTTCTTATTAAATTTTAATGTGAATTTTCCAAGGATATGTAAAAAAGATTTTTTCGTCCCATACTCAAAAGATTTTTATTTATTTGAATTAATTTGATTTTATACATTTTTTAAATTTAAATTACAAAAATTTAAATTTTTTTCCAAGTTTAAGGATCTTATAATTGCAAATACCCTATAAATTCAAATAATTCATAAATTTTACAAAAGTTATTGGATCTCTGAATTCACACCAAATGTTATCGCTGGCAGTAAATTAAGAAAAACATTTGTTAATTTGTGTTGGATTTTTGTATGTACGTAAATAATTAATCCCATAATAATTTTATGAAATGGTAATTTAAAAAGTAAGATATTCATTTTAGCATTGAAATAAGGTCAGTAAATGTTGTAGTGTAAAAATTACGAATTGAAATGTATGAACTTATGTTCGTATTTCGTAATTTCTTGATATTAGTTGCCGAGTTTCTTTTTCTTTATTTCCCAATATCACATAAGTTAAAAATATTTTCAAATGAAAAAATTATGGAAATAATTGTTAAAGCCATTGATATATATTCTCGAATAATGGACTTCACGATTGATGAAACCAAATAACTTGGATATAAAGGATGATAAGGAAAGGAGCTAAATACATTTTACTGATAAAATTTGAAAAATCATGTAGGAATTTTTTCCAATACTGAGGAATTTGTAAAACACTTTTTCCAATTCTAGAGAAAATGGAAAAAAACTCTTTATCAATTCCGAAGACTTTACATTACTTCTCCCTGTTTGTGGAGAAAATTTTTGAAAACTGAAATCGAACGCTAGAAGAATTGACTGAAGCTGGAGAATATTAACTACTAGTGTACACGGCCCGTCACAAATGACTGGATTGGATATTTTCCTTGCATAAATCCTGCAGCTGTGGATGCCCAACAAATACATCCATCCCAACAGTACCCGCCATTAAAATATTCTCGTACTTGTGCACTGGTGAAACTCGTATCACAGATACGGTCATTGAGCGTCCTTGTGAGCGTCACAGACACACGCAACAACCACCAAGCATTAACTCTGTTTTATTATTTACTCCTAGCGAGATCCTCAGAATATCCACGGCTTCACTTTTGTTGCCTTAAATACTGTGCCTTTCGCTATTCAGTCCTGTTCTGTCACTTAATCTTTCCTGCTTTCGTTGATTTTCGTTCGTAGCTGCTCTTTTCTGCTGCATCTTTCGTCTCTCTTTGGTCATCACCTCCGATTTTTGCTCATCTCTTCTTTTGGTCTTCTCTCTTTGATTGTCTCTCTTTGCATTTCTTTCTTTGCACTTCTCTCTTCTCTCTTTGCTGTTCTCTCTTTGCCTTCGATTTCTGATCCGTAAAATATATAGTGTTTGCTCATGAAATTAAAAATAAAAATTAAATGAAATAAATTCAAATTTATTTTTTGAGTTTGACAACATTGAGAAAAATGCCATGATTTTGCGCTTAATTCGCCAGTTTTTCAAAGATGTAATTAAAGTTTTTTTAGTTCTGCCCTTGAGAAGGATGTAAAGAATGTCATTATTTTGCATTCAATTTGCCATTTTTTAGAGACTTCATTTAAAAATTTTCAGTTCTAATCTTAAGAAAGATTTTAAAAATGTCATTATTTTTCATTTAATTCGCCAATTTTCAGGACACCTAATTTAAAAAGCTTTAGTTCTTATCTTAAGAAAGATGTAAAAATTTCAATTTTTCATTTAATTCGCCAATTTTTCAGACACTTAGTTCATAAATTTCCAGTTCTCACCTTAAGAAGATATAAATTCACAGGGGTTGAAGGCTCTTAGTCCCAAGCCAGTTGACCGCTGAATGAACAAGTGATTAAATCGAACGGAAATATAAAGTCCGAGAGTATCTGTGCTACAGTCATTCGCGCAGGCTATAAATCGTGCAACATGCAAATGAATTTTTTTGCTTCTGTAGCTTGAATTCTCGTTTGAAAATATGCATCGGTAATTTAACTGTGGGTAGCATTACTACGACCCTTATCATTGAGTTATCAAGCGTCATGGTCATACCAAGTATCTAACAAATGGAAGCACAAATAGAATTATGAAATATATGGGTCATGAATTAAAAAAAAAATAACTATGTCTTTTTCCTAGCGATAAGTTGCATTTTCTTCTCCAATACATTCAATTTTTAATGCTGGGATATTTTTCGGCTTTTGAAGAAAAGCGAACGGATGAAAGGATTTTTGCATCATTTGAATGGTATGTATGATACTATACAATGGTATGTATGATACCATACAATGGTATGTATGATACCATACAATGGTATGTATGATACCATTCAAAAAGAAATGAATTATTGTGTATGTTGCTGACAGATGATGTATAAATTATATTTATGCCATACAAATACATATGGACATGAAAATTAAGCAAAATATTATAGTGATGATTTATGATTGACCTAATGACTCGAGTGCATAGAGATTCAAACGAATTTATGATTTCGCAGAATTTAAATTGCTGGATTATTGCACTTCGAAATCTTTTTCTGAAAGTGCATTTGTTTTTAAGCTTAAATATGCCCATGTATTTGTATCATCACTTCCCATATAACTATCCAACTACCCCATTTCAACACAACTATCCTATACCACCCGATTTCCACACAGCTATTCTACTATCCACACAATTATCCTATTATCCGATTTCCACACGACTATCCTACCCTCCACACAACTTTCCTACTATCCAATTTTTACACGACTATCCTACTATCCACACAACTATCCTACTATCCACCCAACTATCCTACTATCCACACAACTATCCTACTATCCACCCAACTATCCTACTATCCACACAATTATTCTAATATCCACCCAACTATCCTACTATCCACACAACTATCCTACTATCCACACAACTACTATCCACACAACTATCCTACTATCCACCCAACTATCCTACTATCCACACAATTATTCTAATATCCACCCAACTATTCTACTATCCACACAACTATCCTATTACCCAGTTTTCAAATAACTATCCGACACGCCGCACATATCTCTGATAGTAAAATCACCCACGCAACTCCGCTTTCAACGTGCCTATTTCTGTGGCCTATTTTAGCGGCGTGGGTTCGATCAGGAGACTATTATGTAGCATATCACTAGGCCGGAATTTAGTACACATTTAGAGTGCATTAGAGCCAGTGCACTCCAGAGACACATGTCTGAAGACGCGAGTTGGATGTGATGTACGGCCCCGGGGCACCTACCTCTAATGGGGCATCCAATGATATAAAGTGGCCAGAAAGACCTAATATGGGTACTTTGACCATGACAAACGGCAGCTACAGGTCGCAATGATCGAACGTATTGACCAAGTTTATGTTGCGCGTGTCATTATTTGCTAGAATGGGCTTTGTAATTTGGATATCGCGGAAAGCCTTCGACTCTCAAAAAAGAAAAAATTAAAAAAATTAAAAAATACTTCCTTCGCTTTCTGAACGAAACGCAAAGTCTGAGACGCTCTCCTGAGAGATGTTGTTCGTAGGTTACTGAAGCCTAATCGTAATTTACTGCACTAATGATCACGTACTTTAGATTTACAGGCCTCTTTGTCGTAGGCTTTCGGACAAAATGTCGGCCTTCCACCATCGCAAAGTCCATCGGAAAGCTTGTCATTGATCTGCGATCTGTGAAGGGGGTGGGGGTGTTGGGGGTGTTATTTATGGGGGTTGTGGGGGGGTTGCTTGCGTCATGATTGAAAGATTGCTTGCGTTGGTGAGTAATGAAAAATGTCTTTCATTTTGCGTCGTGACATGATTGAAGGCTTGCTTGCGTTAGTGCGTTGTGAAGGATTGCTTACGTGATGGTTGAAGGATTGCTTGTACCAGAGCGTAATGAATAATGTCTTGTATTTTGCTTCTTGAAGGACTGCTTGCATTAATTCGCAATGAAAGATGTCTGTCATTGTGCGTGATGAAGCATTTGAATTTTGTAAAGTAATAGAAATTTTTGTTCTGACGTCTGGGAGATTAATAAGAAAAATACCAGCATATATACTTAATAACGATGTCAATGTCACCTATTTTATGAATTCACAATGAAAGAGACTAGAATAGAGTAAAATCAATTTTGCGTAACTGTCATGATGAAAATAACATGGACACAATTAGTTCAATGTTGATTTCAGCCATATCTAAAAATGAACACGACAATTTTTGTCGGTAGAAATTAAAGTTGAACTCCTTATAAAATTTTTGTTAGTGGACATTAAAGTGGGAATCCTTTTAAAATTTTTATCAGTAAACGTTAGAATTCGACTCTTTATGAAATTTTTAACAACGCACATTAGAGTTGGACTCCATGTAGAGACATATACCCGACATGTCAAATCATGTTCTATCCTGAGACAATAATGCTCAATCTTAATCCTTAGAAAATTGTTGTCAGTAGACATTAGAGTTGGACTCCATATAGATACACATGTTGAACATGTCTAACCATGTACAACCTTAAGACCTTGCAAACAAAAGTCTTCAGCGTTAACGACTACAAATGAACAGCTGTGTGGCTAAACGAGCACAATTACAACAGTTTTTGTCTTCAACTTGAGTTTTGTCAAGCGCCATTTTCTTGACCTTATCTGCTAATCCGTGGGCAATTTTGACAGTTAAGGAGATAAGGTTACTGGCCTTGATTAGAGTGGCTACAACTGCTCTATCTGCGAGGCAATGGAACTGAAGTTATACAGTTGTCTTTTTGGCGATGGGGTGCAATTTGGGGGTGAATGTTTCATGCTGAGTTCTTGGTTCGCTTCTCTGCTGCAATGAGAAACTTGTGCGTTTTAAGTTTCACTTTAGGTTTAACTTTAACTTTAACTTTAACTTTAAGTTTAACTTTAAGATTATCTTTAAGTTTAACTTCAAGTTTAACTTCAAGTTTAACTTTAAGATTAACTTTAAGTTTAACTTTGGGTTTAACTTCAAGTTTAACTTTAAGTTTAACTTTATGATTAACTTTAAGTTTAACTTTAAGTTTAACTTTAAGTTGTACTTTAAGTCTAACTTTAAGTTTAACTTTCAGTTTAACTTCATGTTTAACTTTAAGTTTAACTTTAAGTTTAACTTTAAGTTTAACTTTAAGTTTAACTTTAAGTTTAACTTAAGTTTAACTTTAGTTCTTGGTTCTCTTCTCTACTGCAATGTGAAATTTTTGTGCATTTGAAGCTTTTGTATTGACGTGATGTAACATGTGCGAAAAGGTAAAAGTGTAACGCACATGCCGATCGTCTCATATACAAATAGTTCATATACATATATGTTACATACACATATATATCTCTGATATACATAATGTCCAATATACATGTATGTCTCATATACATATATGTCTCATATACATACTGTCTCATATTCTTATATGTCTCATATACATGTATGTCTCATACACTTATATGTCTCATGTATATATGTCTCATACACATAAACGTCTCATATACACATAGTATAGTGTATATGAATACTATCAGTCTTACTTCTTTGACGAAATGACGCCATCGGTTGCGAAAATCTGTTCATAACAACTGAAGTCAGTCTAAGAACCGATCGAAAGTAGGGAACTTATGCACAGAGAATGATACTCGAGAGTTTACTCATGCATTTATAATTTCATAAAATTGAAAGGTCAAGAAATGAGTTTTTATTTTACTACATGGTTGCCATCAGGTAAAAACTGAGTACGCATTTCTTTATACAGTATGTCCCACAAAAATCCGAACCGAGTATTTATTTTCCCGGATCAGTAAAACCAACATAAAAATTTTACAAGCACTTAATTTCAAGCAAAATTATGCGGTATTACTGATTACTGCTGATACGGGAAATAATTACGGGTATTACTGATACGGGAAAATAAATACTCGGTTCGGGTTTTTGTGGGACATACGGTATCCAAGCTTGTATCCTAAATACTCAAAATACTGCTCACAACCACAACCCCACCATAAAGCGTTACATTACGCTAATAAATTTGCGGCCATAAATGGTGACATTACGTCCATAATGCACAAATTTGCCATAGTTCCCATACACAGAACAGGGATCCCTTCCCTCACAACCCCAGCAGGATTTAACTTGGGATTTCCATGGATAATTGATGGATAATCCGTGGATTATCCATCATCAGTGAGGGCTGCATATCGCACAGGAAATCCAGCGACGATTATTTATCACAAACACGCCCTCAAAATTGCTCTGATAATCCGGGATTAATTTCGTCTTCTTATTGAAGATGTTCTGCGCGTGTACAGAGGTGTGTGGTGGGGTGTGTGGTGGGGTGTGTGGTGGGGTGTGTGGTGGGGTGCGTGGTGGGGTGTGTGGTGGGGTGTGTG
>JACJUY010008400.1:15321-34373 GCA_014220935.1 Platorchestia sp. MABIK | reverse complement strand
AGCCGTCCCAGATCCATTAGCAGAACTCCAAATAACGGTTCCGCTGCAGTTGGAAGCGCCGAAATAAAAACTGGCATCCAGCGCGACTCGCTGATCCACCTCCTCACCCCCGGTTATTAAAGTTGTTAAATTGAAGATACTGCAAGGAAGAATAGTCTAATTAGCAAGAAAGAGGAGAGCAGCTGGGGGCATTTGTAGATCAGCTTAAGTATCTGAATAAACAAAACCTAACCCCACCACAGCAATGCTAACCTGAGTTAAAGTTGTGCCTCAGTGTGGTGGACACTTTCGGAGTCACCAAGTAATGACGTTAAGAGGTAAGGTGAAGGCGTAAAGAGGTAAAGCAATAAATGCTCATGTAGAGCCGAAACAGGTAAGTATCAAGAATTAGATTGTAAGTTAAGATTTACCCAGAGACATAGACAGCGTACTAGCTGTCAGCCGGCAGGCCCCAGGTAACAATATTAAGGAAAGATTTAAGTAAATAACTTGAGCCAAGTCGGCTCTAATCAATTTAAGTATACAAACAAGTTAAATTCACACGTACTCACATTCACACGCGCTCACATTCACACAGTTAAAGTAAGGTAAGAAATAAGTTAATTAAGCGTAGTAATAGAGGTGGTAGAAAAAGGTAGAATTCCAGTCTGCAAGTAACGACTTTGAAAGACGCAAGGAGTATTTAAGAAATTAACGTTTAAGAGGAAGTGGGTGAGGAAGCACGGAAGAAGGCGAGATACCGCAGGTTCAGCGCAGCAGGATCAACGGCCCGGTAAGTCAACAGGAGACGCCCGCAAGACACATCGCTTCCAGCTCACTAAGTTCGGCGGCTACAGCACCGAGGACGCCAACACATATCGCACTTTATCCGTAATGCACACATAAGAGTATGCTAAGATTAAGGGTTCAAAAAATATCTACCCATGAACAGCAAAGGAATCTCCCAGCTCACCTGCCCGAAGCCACGTTGAACTGAAAGTAGGGGTCAAACCCCAATGCGCTTCTCAGGGCAATGGGAAATTTAAGAATTTGCCATAATGTTAGCACAGAAATTGATAGATGATAATGCTGATATGAAACAAAGATTAGCAACGATGAAGAACACTTTGAGAAGAAGAGCGGTTGAACCATTAAAATGAAAAATATGGTTTCAGAATGAAAAAAATATGGCTTTCTAAAATGCGCCTGAACCGCTCAAAATATATTTTTAAACTTTCAAAAATACACCCTAAACAGGCAAAATAATTTTTTACAGGTGTTATGCAAGATATTATCTTCTTGAAGGTTGAAATGATGAAAGTACAAACAGAAGTTGGAATAGTTAAAAATGAAATTGATAATCCAAAAGCAAAAGTTAAATCCAAACTTGAAGAAACTAATTCTCAACCTATTGGATACAATTTGTTTTAAAAATGAGACCTAATGTTCAATGCGAAATAATTGATTTGGTAAAAATCACATATGCATTGGCTCTGATGGGGAACGTCTACCCAGAACCCAAAAACTCCCTGGTTTTCTTTTTATTGCTTTATTCGGCAGAGCTATGCTTAGTTCACAAGCTCTCAAATTTGCAGAACGATCTGAGTATTGTAAGTGGAAGAAATGGGGTTGGGAAGGGGGGGAGGGTCCAATCAGCAGGCAGCGCCGACCAGCGAGTTCATGTGCCACACCCCCGGAAATTCTTGTTTTTTTGTGGTTTTTATTGCTTAACTCAATACAGAAGTCCATGTTTTGCAAGCTAGTGAAAATTCAGGACGTTCTGTGCTTCGTGAGAGTGGCAAACAAGGGGGAAGGGGGGGATTCGGAAAAATGAAAAATGGCTGAAAATGCGTTTCCTGAACAGTTGAAGATAAAAAGTTCAAAATCTTTCTCCTCCAAAAGTTTTATCGTAGAGCAATGATTTAGGTCTCAATGAATGCTCAAAGAGTTGGTAAATAGCTGGACGTCGGCTCGTCATGAAATTCATAGGTTTTTTTGAGTTACCAGAAAAAATCTAAGAAAAAGTGCTTGACTTTTTAAATTTTTATTTTGAAATTTCATGATAAATAAACTTCTGCGAATTTCATGACAAGCCGACGTCCAGCTAAGCACCAATTCTTTGCGCATTCAATGAGACCTATATCAATGCTCTCTGGTTATCACTTTCGGAGGAGATAGCTTTTGAAAATACCATGTTTTTACACCCATTTTCCCCAATTATCTCCTCAATTATGGCAAATATGGGAAAAAGTCTGGAATATGAGCCCTATTTACTTTCTGAAATACATACGTATGCCAAATTTCATAGGTCTGGATCCCATAGAACAAGTGTGAGAGCCATTTCCTCGATGAGTCCGGACGTTTTCCTTAATACGGTTTAGTATTGAGAAATCCCTTCACATCGTCATATGTAAAAAAGTACCAAAAAATGTTGCAAATACAATGTTATTAACAACAATAGAAAGCTCACCTTCGTAAATCGAAGTTAATTTTTCAAGTATAACCCACTTAGACAACCATTTAAGAAGCGACCTAGAGAAAAATTTGTTTTATAAAATGGAAAACGGTATTACAAGTGTTCAATGAGATGTTGTTCTTAACCCAAGGAGTTTAAACCGGCTGCTCATTGATAATGAACTGATTCGAGAACTTATTTGTAACTTGACGCATGATTTTAATGAATTGAAGATTCAACTTTATCAATTACGGTCAGAACTATTAAATTTGCAAGAAAACTTGAAAATTTTCATTCAATAAAATTTTTTAAATAGTTGAAAAGATTTCTTAATAAAAATGTTTTATAGCTGGCCAGATTCTAATAAGTGCATGCAAAAGAATCATTTTATATTTCCCTCACCTTCCTTATGGTGAGTAATAGTGGGTAGATCGAATTATGGGGAAACCTGTTCGTTGTTTAGACTTCTACTTAAGGAATATATAGATTTACCGACCTGTTTCTTTCTAGTAAATCGACAGAACAAGCGGAATATAAACTATTCAAAAAAGCTTTTTCAAAAGGTTATAAACAGTTTGAAATAATTGAGCTTCTTAAAATCGGTAATGGAAATATTGATAAATTTCTCTAAGGTTTACCTGTGAAACGCAATGCGAAGTTAATCGTTAAATATTTTGAAGATAGCGCTCCTATTCCTAATCCTATTGAAGTAGATGCTGAGAAAAAAATTTGTGTATATTTGATGATATAGCAACTGAAAAGAATCATACACCAGCTGATAATTTTACACCCGAGGCCGACATAATAATTGCTGCTCGATTTACGTAACTCAAAATTAATATTTGCAAACTCGTCAGTCGATATGAACGAAGGCAAAAGTCTTGATTCTATTTGAATTTCTGATTACTGATTTAAGAAATTTTCACGTTGACATTGTCTCCTGAGATATGTCTTTCGAAGAATTTATAAAATTATACATTGATATTTTTAATATTTCCTATAGGGACATAATAATAAACAAAGACATTCACCCATTACAGGGAAAATATTTTAGGAATTTTAACCTAGTTCACATTCCGAAAAAGCATTTTAAAGACTTTGTAAATACCTAGAATTTGAAACTTCAGCCTGCATTCACACACATGTTCCAGCATTTTAGGGATTTAATAATATATTTAAAACGTGTTATGAGATTACATGTTTATTTGATATTTTATTGGAAATCGTAGAGGGAATAATTTTTATTGATCTGTATTTTAAGATAGAACCAAAAGAAATACAGGATTAAGGTTTGTAGTTGAGGGATTTTGTAAAAATGGGTTTGGGGGCTTTTGGAGAATGGTTCCTTAATTGCTGAAATTCTCCAAAGGGCTCAAACTGTGCTTGGATGCTTCCTAGTATACTACTCACAGGGATTTAATATTAAGAAACTATAAATCTAAGAAATGATCTCGTTACCCTTCAAGTTTTTATTTATTTGAGGACGTTCGGTACAAAGAACACTTTTCATTAACAGACCCACATCATTCCTCAAATCTCGAACTCCTCGCTAACCAAACTCAGAGTGTTGTGGCTGAGAAACGGCAGATACGCTCCAGCATTCACAACACACACACCTTCCTTCAAAAAGCCATTTATTTTTTATTCATCTCTAATTCGTTTATATCATCTTCAAAACCGCCGTCAGAATTTAGGCTTTTAGATAAAAACCGCCCGGGATATGCACCTCGGGAACCCCTGGGCTCGATGTCATGAAGTAGGCCGATGGTTGATGGCTAAGGTTTCAAGACGGGTGCCACTGTTGTCTCGCTCAGCTTTGACTCATCAACTACAGAGTCATACCTGATGAGGAACCAGTGCCTCCGAGAACAGGTCAACGGTTAGGCGACCGGGCCGCCTGTCGTCGATCTCCTCTTCTACCTTCGTCGTGTGAATTTCGAGGGAGCTTTTAGTGAGGGTGGGTTTGATAAGTAGGTCCACTTGTCTCGAACGTCCCTCGCTAGCCTCCATGGGGCTGTAGTTTTCTCGCGTCGTACTCTAAAATTTTAACTACGACCTAAACACGTACATTTAACATCCTAGATTGATTCTAAGTGAAGGGTATACTGCCTAGTCTGTTGACTCAGAAACTACTTTTTTAACTTTATTCTCAGTAGTCTTGATGCCATACTCCGAGTGATTAATATATCCAGCTATTTACGTGCCGTGTAACATTCTTCGACCACTTTAAATCTGCGTAATCCCAACAGGTCACTGTTTTGTTGAAATTGATGTGGGCGGCCGTCGGATGCAACAACCCCCAATTTCGTACCCAATAAGAAGTTCCGGACGTTTTTTTCAGATCTAATGCAAGAGACCTTTTGATACCCTTTATGAACTGAAATAACCTACTCATGCGTCATCTTTACCACCCACTCGATTTTTTCAATCGCAGCGTATGTCAAATATCTTATTGACAAGAATCCTAAAACAATGTAATTCTAGTCGTGAAAAATATGAAACTTTACAACTAATGACGCAGAAGTACGACTGAAATACAACCTTAAATAGGAACTCTAACAACTAGTGGCGCAGTGGTAGAATCGGAAAACCTAAACAGAGAACCCTCCTATTAGAAGTTCAGACTAACCATTGTTGGCTAAATGAAGTATCAGCGATCTTGAAATCTTATCAACACCTCCGAAAAAGAAAGCATATACTCAACTCCTAAAAAACAAATATTGTATACAAGAGTAATTGAGAATCACGCAGTAGTGTCGATGGAGTAATATGAATGAGATTGGAACGTGTACACAAGGTCTTGTAACTGCTCCGCAGAAGACATGTATAAGATGCTGCCCGCAGTAAATATATCGCCTTTACCGCAAAAAAATAGCGTTTATATTTGCAAAGTTAGGTGTATCGATTTTAGAAAGTTCAAAATGCTTTTTGAGTCGTATTTTCTCAAATAATTCAACAGCAAAGCTGAAATAAAAATCTAAAATACATTAATACACCACTGACCTTATGTGCTATAATATTCTTTCAGATAAACTATCGATAAAGAAATAAAAAATAAAACTTGGACAAATTCTAAAAAAAAGGTTTGGCATGTTGTTGATTTCCTCAAGTTTCGACATTTCAATATACAGAAACTGTTGTAAAAACCTGAACATTATTGAAAACAAGAGAAATGTTAAATTTCCGGTTGAATTTGACGATTGAAGGCAGTCAAAAACACAAAAAATGCTGCAGTGAAGAAGCTATCAAAATATGAATAAAAATGTATAAGTTCTGTTCACACTTCAAATGACTGAGAAATCGATATTTTCTCATGATCTAAATGTCACTGCACCAATGCAAGTTAAAGGGTGCAGAAATAAAGATTACTGTGATCAAAAGAAGTTTCCCAAAACGTATTACACCACAGAAATTTTAAAAGAAATCGCACGAAACATGTTATAAACTGCTAAAACCAATTCAGTATGTTATGAAACAAAATTAAAAAGGACTTCAGTGCAGCTGTAACACATTTCAGCAATAGAGCAATAATTAGTGATAAACTTCAGAAGCATGAATTCAGATCATCTCCTCTCGCTGAAAAAATGACATTCGAAATAAAATTCGCGACAGGCAAAGATAAACTCAAAGCACGATGAACTTCTTTAAAATAAATCTGAATGCGTGATGAAAGCAGAATACTCTTTACAGACATTTATTTGAGGAATTTCTACGAAACTTTCCACTGTTCGCAAATGAATTGAAGCCTTTGGTGTAATTTAACTGTTCTACGGAAGCCCTAGGGTTTGGAGGAGGAATTTTGAAGTAAAAGTGGAACGTGTGAACTATTGCTTGATGATGCAAATTCTATTTCTCGGTAATTGATATCACTGAATGAATAAGTCAGTAATATCATTTTGATATTTCTTCTCCAGTTCCGTCTTTATTGAAAAAGTTCAATTCACTTTGAATCCCAGCGGACTTATAGGGCTTGACGTCCTTATGTACATTTACCAGCTCCAATGATAAAGTGTGGTCAACAACACCTAAGCCACCAAATTGATTATTATCCAATACCAAGCTCGGAGTCGTAACCCGTATACTCTCTCTTGCCAATTGCCCGCTTCAATGTGACTGGTGTCGTCTGACATACAAAGTCAGCTTTAACGTTGGGGGTATCGATAGGTGGGACGGGGAATACCCCCAAATTTCCCTACGAATTCTCTAGCTGAGATTTCATAATTTTTCCTTATTGCTAGTTCCTACGGACTTTTCCAAATTTCAGTGCCCAAACTTCACTTTATTTCGATTTGATACTTGTTAACAGGCTTAACTCTTACTATAAGGTGCATTATGCTAGAGACCTGTTTTCTGCAAAATTCTGTCTAAATTCGTCGAGTACATGTTTTAAACATTCGGTTCGTAAATACGTTATCACAAAAAATTCGTAGTGTTTCGTAAAACTACAAGATAGTTAAAAACTCAGAAATTGCACAAAATGTATCTGATGTAAGAAAAAGCATTCAATCAACCCACTGCAGCTCCGAATATTATATTAAGGTAAGATTTATTTAAGAACATTACTTTAATGTTTTGACATACATTTCATGAGACATACTGTGCAAATAAATTAATTTAGTGTCATATCCTGAAATTATATCGAGACTTTAAGACATAGCCATACCTGAAATTTTCAGCACTGATGTTAATTACACTTGATTATATTATACAAAAACCATAGACAAGTTTTTTCTTAATTTAAAATGGAAAAGTTAAATTAAAGTTAAAAGTTTAAAATTTCTCGATATGAGGGCACAATATCAATATAGTATTGAACTTTAATAAGTGTTCTAATGTCTATGGCAGTAGTTCAATAAACTGAGAGCAGGACATTAAAAGTGTATTATCTTAGCTTGTTGCAGTTTAGAAGAAAACGTGGAAAAAGACAAACTTGGAAACTACTGACAAAAGAAAAAGATAAAATGTAGTCGTTGATTCAGAAACACGTAAGATTATTTTCAACGTTCAGTTAGTTGTTTTAGTTATAGCTTTATAAAGAAAGAGAAAAAAGAAAGAAAAAGGTTAATTCTATAAAAAATGACTCATGAAATTCATTACAACAAATTGAATTTTAAAGATTGCTTAATATAAAGGTTCATGGACGAACAAACCGTAAATGATGGCTAATAGCCATGTCAGGAGTAAATTACATTATTTGGAGAAACAATCAAATTATATTCTTTCGAATATATAACTCTAAGCCAAAGAACAGGAAGCTTATGAATCCTTTAATATCAACAGAGAATGTTTCAGAGGATATTTGCAATAATTTTCAATAATAACGGGATCAATTTTTTTGCGACATCGCTGGAGCAATTACGTTTATTCGTGATGAACTATGAACTAATATAATTTTGTACATAATTTTTATTTTTTACCAAAGTCATTTCACCACTGTGTTGTCGTTTCAACTCGTAAGTCCATGAGTGTAAATGCCTCAGACATTTCATGAGTGTAAATGTCTGAGACATTTTTTGGTTTGTCAAATGGCAAACCAAAAAATTTTTATGTATGTTCAATGAATAACTTGAATTTTGACTGACTTTGATTAATCAATGTGATACATGTCACAACATACTTGGACAGTGAATTTTCAAATATCTTATTTCACAACCGATGCTCCCCACAATGATGGTAAACCCTGATTGAGCCAGTGCTCATTCCCAACTCATTGGAAGAGTAGGGAATATTGGGTTCTTTTTTTCCAGAGATAATAACAAGTATGTAGAGTATGTGGAGTATGTAGAGTAGAGTATCCCTTTTGTACAGTATGTAGAGTCTCGAACCTTACAACGTTCATGCGAAAAGCGGGCACTCTCAGCCAAGTTCCTAGCAGGCTGCGTTGCATGACTACTAAGTACTACTGTTTTATGCTGTTTTAAGTTAGGCGCCCTATTCAACGTATAATTTTATTCAATTGGTACCATTCGAGTGAATGATTTACCGTCTCCTTATATAAGCAGAAATCATTATTACATCTCTGATCACGATCATTTCTGTGTTGTGCTAAGCTTCAAACGAATAATCCTTCAAAATTCAGGAAGTGTTTTTTCATTAACATAAGCACGCTTTTTACATGGCATTTTCACCTCATTGGAAGGTATGAAATTTCCCCATGTCCAAGTTCAACTACCCCTTATCAGGACCTATAGTTGTGATTGAGGTGAAGATTTCATGTGTAGTTATCATGAAATACGTCATCTTCGCTATATTAGACAAAACATTCGCAACTGTGAAAAGAACAATAGGATCTTTCGTTAGTTATTAATTTGAAAACCGACAAATGTTCCAAAGAAACCCGAGTGCAAAAAGGAGAAGTCTAATAACGTTTCAAATCCGTCATTATGGTTCATCGCATTGGTACAAAAACAGATGATGAAATTTACTCACTAAATATTCCCAGAGTAGTGTACTAGTTGATGAGCTTTGTTCCTGAGACTGTCCATAGTGGTCGGAGACTGTATATTGAATGTTATGCTTAAATTTTTCACTTATTTACCGCAATCTGAAATGGCAAAATGGGAATTAAACTTTTGTATTCAAAATTAACACTCGACGCAAGTTGTAATTATACTGATCATTATACAGTAAACCAAGGAAAATGAGTGACAGAAAATTTTGCCCGTTGACTTAGACATCGTTTCCACCACTTTTATCCGCAGCAAATTTAGCATTTTAACACGATGCTGAGGTGTTATAAATAACTTCGTGGATTCGAATTGACATTACCAAAACTTTTACCACTCTAGTTCACATTCGTTCTTGGGAAAAGAAAAAAATTACCATTATTTCTAGCCTAATAATATTCACAAGGTTTTTAATCAGATAAAGTAATAATGCTAACTCCCTTCAGAAAATTCATGGTGTCCCATAAAAAATGAAAACACAACTTCATATACGGATGCAAAAACTTTAATATCTGTGACTGAATAACATCGCTACATTTTCTATGCGACATATTGTTCATAAACCATTTTTTTCAAGTAAGAACATGCAACGAAAATTGAGTTTTCAAGTCACTGGCCTGTATTTCGCTCTGAGTGTAAATACGTTCTATGAAGGTTGCACAAACAGCATGAATAGATGGAATTGCTAAAAACAGTTTGCTTGCAAACTGGTATCGTGAAATAACAAAGGAAATAACACATTTAATTTTTATTAGAGGCTTATAATTATTTTGGTGATAAATGAAAGGATTTTTGGTATGTTATTAAAATTCAACAGAGTGTGCCTGCAATTTTATCGAATCACGTATCATGTGCAAGCCTCATGTTGACTCTCATACGATAGAACAACGTCATCAAAAATTTAACGAAGCAATGAAGATACAATTCTCACTTGTAGAAAATATTTATTGATGATGTATCAACACATACGAAAAACGTCAAACGATTATTCAGTAATTATAATTCGATTTCCTTTTGTGCGAGAGTCTTTGCTGCAGGCAGGTAGACCTAAACCAGTAAATTGTGCTCATCCAGTCGAATTATTTCGAACGTTTTAGATCCTTCTCTTGATTACTTTTAACAAATTTATATTTGCATTACGCATTTAGGGATATATTTAGTTTCTTGAACAAAAATGCTAACTCTATAAACAATTATTCGTCGTAAATGAGTATTAAAGTAAACATTCGAAAAACACCAGCTATTTCTTTCTTGAACTTCTCAGACTGCGGACTAAAGCAAGGAAGAGAAACTAATGTAGTGTGCGGCGATGTTAGATGGTGTTTTTTCAAAATACTTTACAGACGTAGATTTTAAAATTCTACTGGGTAACTTTGAAATATAATCATTTTTAAATTTTGAAGATTAGCTTCCTGCCAGAATGCATGGTACTCTTGTTTATTAGTTTAGTTGTGCACGCTGTGCATCTGAGTACATTGGATGTACATCTCGTACTCTTTGCCATCGGGTTTGCGAGTATTCTTGTAGGAGATTCAGAACAGGTTTAATTTTTTCAACGCTCCCATTCTCCGCCGTTCGAAAACATTCTGACGAGTGCAGTGTGCAATAATGTATTTCTATTAATCAATGTTCGGGCTCAGCAGAACCACGGTTTTACACAGATATGCGTATTTTAGAGTCCTTGCACATTTTCAAACTAAAGTCGATTTAAACAACACTCTTTTCCTCATTTCCACTAGCCATAGCAAATAGATGATCGCAATAAACGTAATTTTATAACTTGTTTTTAGATTTGTCTTTTTTAAAAAAAAATTTTTCACTTTGTACCATTCCAAAATTCTCATGACTTTATGGTTATATTTTCAGTAATTCTCAAGCCCGTCCCAATCCGTCACAATGAGAATAAATTATCTCGTTGCGTTAGGTAAGTAAACCTATGAGTATTTACAGACCGCGACATAGAACTTTCCACTTAATATGACACAAACTTCACTGTTCTGCGTGTTCTTTGTCTGTTTTTAAACTGTGTTTCTTCCTGCTAAACTCTCAGCATCATTTCATCATATTTTCATAGAATTAAGATTTTAACTCTCTATTTAATTTTAGCGGTTGTTAATTCGTCTGAACAGAGTCTGGCTTCAATGTAACCTCTGTTCACATCAAGGCCTGTACAAACAGGCAGGTAGAGTTATTTGTAGTGCAACTTTATGAGCATAGACGAAACAACAATTTTCTCTGATTTGTGCTAGTTCATTTTTCACAAAATTAAAATAAAAATAAAAAATACTAATAGGGGAGATGAGAAAAAAAAATATTTAAAGTGCTCTCAAAACAGTACTAAACTTTCTGGGACAAGTTGAGTAATTTGACATTGCTATGAATTAGGATGTGGTGAAGCTTTCAGTGGGAGTACAAACCATGAATAATATTATCAACATCAAATACTTGCAATTCAGCACTCACATAGATCTAGCGTCTTCTGGAAGAACGACAGATCCCAATAGGATGAAGAAATATGCCAACGGCATTCTTGCCTCCTGGGCATAAGTCATTTGTCACGAAATTCAACTCGTACCTAGTGAGCATAAAATTAAATACGTCATTCAATACCTTATTACATTGTTCTTTGCCTTATGAAAATGCGAAAGCGAATTCAAAGAAAAGCAGCCGACAGATTTGTTAGCGTAAAAATATTTAATTGAGGTAGTGACTTGTTATTGCACGCGTTTATTGCTGAATGAAACATTAAAGTATCCCCGGATTATGTTCCCTACTTAGGTCCTTTAGAAGAATGAAGGGTAAAACCTCTTCACGGGGGTAAATAATCAGTATTTAAATGCTATTGCGTACATGTCGAATCCTTTCAAGTGGTCATAATGAACGCTGAAGGAATCGAGCGAAACGAAACTAACACGTTGATAAGTAATCTACTCGTTATCAACCAATAATTTAGATTCTCGAGCTGAGATGCAATTTTTACCCTGCGTGTTCTTTCGCACTTAACCATTATGACATCGAGTTCGGTTTGAACAGAGCCAACGTCCTCACAACAAACTTTTCTATAGGTTAAACGATGTGTGTTCAGTAAATATTGTTAGGCTGAAACTATACGTGCTAAGAACGGGGGACGCTGTCATCTGAGCTCAACAATACGAGATGCCTGAACGGACACCAAATGGAACGAACACCTGCGCTCGGGAAAGAGAGGAACAGAGAAAGGTCAGCAGCGTCTGTCCGATACGATTGACTTAAAAAAGAGCATCCACTAAAGAGTAATGCAATCTTTGGCATTACAGAAACAAACTAATATTCTTTTTAAACTAATTTGAAACAATATTATTTTGTAGATTTTTGTGTTAACAACGCAAAGTATGATTGTGCAACAGAATTAAAGTTGTCATTTGTGTGACTATCGACATTAAGGAGCCTCGGGCTGATAAGAGCGACTATTTTGCATTCGTAGACCGTGAACTGAATTGGCTGTTTTTTATTCTTTTTCGCACCTAAACTATTTTAGCTGAAATAACATACTGGAAACTAACCTATCATAATTGATTAAACGTTTAGGAGCGCCATTTTGACACACTGATATCACCTGACGATGCAGTGTGACGTCATCCGGACCCCAAGTATGCAGAAAAATTTTTCATGCGTACAGCTTTTTGGCATCAACCGATTTTGTTAAGTTAGTGTGAAGTATTAGAAGCGGTGTTCCGAAAAAAACTGCATTAAAAAGTGAGGCAAATCAACAGAACAGATTGGTACAATAACTTATCAGAGGAAATAAGGGACGACCCTGAAAATCTTGCAACATCCAAATACCCTGAAATGAGCAAATAGCAAAATATTAGAAGAACCGTTTTGATTGCATTTACAGCGTATTGGAGCCAATGATTCCTAAATCGTTGGTATGTTTGGGAGATTATTTGTAGTTTCTGAGATACATTATCTTGATTGTTGAGCATATTTAGGTACATCCTTCAACTATTTTAACTCTTGGTCTACTGTCGCTTGCTCCAGCGTCAAGATGGCTAATGCTCCAGTTTGGATAAATTAACGGGATTTGAGAATAATTCGAAGAGAAATTCTCCTCCCTGATCCTCACTGTTATCAATAAGATTGTCTGGCAACGATTCAAAATGTCAGTTGAGTTCCATGCTCATTCGAGCGCTCAATAGCAGGAAATTAGTGACAACACTTTTGAAACAATCCTCCAGTCTTTCGGTCACAGTAGCAAATAGAGACCAATAAGCCACTTCAACTTTCGTCATACACGANCGTGCGTGCAGGTGCAGGCTAAGCAGCAAGTTAAACATTTCTAGAAAACACGTTTAATCTAATTGGAGTGACCATATTGATGCCTCTAGAAAGCAGCTTCACTCGAAAGTACTCTCCTTGCTGGGACAAAATGATTTAGTGGGATGCTGGCAGACATTGTTGATTAATACTCATTAAACTTCGCATAAAGCTCTCAATGAATAACCGCCATCCGCCTCGAATTTATTGCGACGGTCCCATGGCTGTGAGAAGACCCTGTACGTTCTTTTAGAACTCAAAGTAGTCTTCTTCAGTTAAATAAAAAAAGTTTTATGCGTCTAACCCGGTAAAACATGATTTTCGTATTCGTGTGAAGAATCTGGTGTTCGCAGAAGCGAGGGGTGAAAATTTGATTTCACCAGACTCCTTCGATATCGCAAGATCTCAAACCAAATCATTGAGTTGCCTTAGGATTTAGAGGCCTTTAATTGAATTGCATAGGATTTTTACTTTGACTTAACGTGAGCTAAAAGTACCAAACTTTGGCAAACTCGGCGAAATTTACTGATTAAAATGTTGACTAACACACTGTTGACAAAGTAACGTCACATGTGATGTCATCTTGACGTCAGCTACATGGCTGTTTCAAACACAGTGTTTTTTTCAATCATTTTACCATTTTTTTGTTGCATGTTATTTTCGAAACGATAAAAAGAGTATTCAAACTCTTTTCCTCAAAACCATACCGAGAATTACGGTATATGGTTCGAACACTTTTCGCCCATTAATAAGTGAAGAAAATGAGGGCTTAATGACACCCCACAGTTTTGAACAATTCCCTTATGGTGCATATACAGACTGAAGAGCCCTCTTTTTTTTGTCAAATGTTTACAAGGTTCTTTACACTTAGACAAACCATTTGTCGGATGGCGTATTACTTGAAAATCGTGAAGTTTTGTCACTGAAATGATTATGCAGGGACATTTTTAATTGAAAATATAAACGAGTCAATATGTTTGGTGACAAGTTACGAAATGGGTGCTTTAAAATCATATTCTCATTAGCATCCAATCACTGAGAGGAATTTGAGTGAAAGAAGGTCAAATATGATGGTACGCACTCTGCGATGGGAGGAGCTCCGATGAACATTAATAAAATATAATGTATCGTAGTTCTGGTGTAATTAGAGAAAAATATAGTTGGAGATACACATCGAAGATACGCGTAAAAGTTTAAGATCAGAACCAAGCCAACAAGAGTAACACATCCAAATTTAAGTAATATCTGCGTCACACGGAATTCATTCCAAATTTAAATGACCAAGTAATGAAAGAAAGCCATAAATTAATGGTAGCACACGCCATCAGTAAAGGTATAATTAATAATAAAAGAAACAATTTTATTATTTTAAATCAATGATTTTGTAAATCCAGTTTAGTAAAAATGAGTCGTATTCAATGTCCTAATCAAGAATACCCTAATCTATTAAATAGTTAAATAAATAGTAATCATACCTTTAGCGAAAAAATATTCAGGAATTTTTTAGTGTCACTTATGGTTATACAGATGATCATATCATGAAATCACTAATTGCAAGTTTGGAGCTCGCGGGAAAAAAATCGTCCTTTTGAAATGGGCGTGGGTGAGTTTGAATGCAAGTTGAAGACTACATAAACGCCGGGTCTTGCAGAACTAATTACTCGAAAGCTTCTTTTAAATTTTGTTTGAAAATTATGATATTTGGCATAAATATTTTAATGGATGTAAAAATAAAACACTTACGAAAAAAAGTTTACTCTACACTCAAAGCGAAATTGTAATATTAAATGGTATATAATTAAATGGTACAATTCTGATTGATCATTATACAGAAATTGTATTTACGAAATTTTGTTTATTGGAAGAAAAATGTTGACACTACTCGTCAGTTTCTAAAAATAACTTGTAGAAAAATTAAAGATTGAAGTTTAATTAAAGTAAAACGTCACAAAATTTGATTAAATTAATCAATGGCGCAACCATTCTGTGTACTGCACAGTCAAGCTTTCTTCAAAAATACACCGAAGAACTAGTAACTTCAGCTGTCTCTGCGACAGCTTCGGCGTCATTGCCTACCATCCTTCCACCTGACTTGATCTCCTGTACATTTCATCAATACTAATAAGCCTGCTCGTAAGAGCTACTCCTGAGTGTAGCCGGAGTCGTGGCTACTGTCTCCAGCTCGTCATCGCTCTTCTACATCGCGAGGGCCGTAACGGTGCCATGATCAGCTAGTCATCTCTGCCGACCTACTGCCTCCCTGCGCTTCGCTTCTGCTTCGCCACTTGAGTTCGGCTGCTTAACTGATGTGAATCTCCGTAGTGGTTATCATCACATTTTTACGTAGTGACGTCAGTTGCAGTTTCAATGAAACTGCCGTACTTACCTCAAATAAAATGGGAGATTAAATCTTGCGTAACGTTGCCGCAATCAAATTAATTCTTACTCTATATTAATACGGCAATTGTTACTGCAAATTTCTATTTCAATAATTATTAAATTTCAGGAAATTCATAATTCTTCACACGAATGTTCATCAGGAACTTGAAAACGAAGAACACAGCACGTAGTGAAATCATTTTAATTTTATTTCTTTCTTTTCACACCTAATCTATAAAGTGATGAAACTAAAAAACAAGTAGTCCTATTTTTCTTAAACGTTTCGGAGTCCAGCTCCATCATCAGTAAGTCAAATCTGAAATTTACAATGAAAACGGTTAAAATTGCAATGTTACTTTAATTTTTTTTCTATTCTACAGTACAAGTAAATGAACTAAATATAAATTTGCAAAGGGAATGAACTGGTGGCATTATTAAGAACCGGTTTGTCTTTAGCTAGGTACAATGATTCAAAAATTCTCAACTCCAAATCATTAGAAGCAGAATATAAAATTTTGAAATCCTCATCAGGCACGGGCACTGCACTGCTCCGCATGAAGGCGGACAAAAGAATGACCGGGCTGCGTAAGTCGATTCCCCGTTCTAAAGCNAATTCAGTAGTTTATTTTGTTTATGGGCTCTCCTGAATAATAATACATTTCTACCATTCAACTTGTACCAGCGCATTGAGTTTTGATGCTAGAACAAAACCAAAAACAGTTTTAGAATCCTTGAAACATTTCTAACAAAGTTATCCCACTCAATTTTTCAAATGTGACAAAACCAAAAATTTTTAAGGTCCAAACCCTAAAATAATTGTTTGAAATGTTATGAAAAAAAATTCAAAATGTAAAGATTGAATCGAATAACTTTGTTAAAAATGTTTCAAGGATTCTAAAACTGTCTTTGGTTTTGTTCTATCATCAAAATTCAATGCGTTGATACAATTTGAAATAAACATAAAAATGTATAAAAAAAAACTCAATTAAAAAGAAAAAAAATTGAGGCCTAAATCGAAAAAATGACATTAGTAAAAAAGATTTACTTTTCAGAAATACATGTACTGACCGATTTTCAAACCATGAATTATCAAACCATGGAGTACAAACCATGAATTTTCAACATCAAATACTTGCACTTCAGCACTCACATAGATCTAGTGTCTTCCGGAAGAACGCCAGATCCCAATAGGATGAAGAAATATGCCAACGGCATTCATGCCTCATGGGCAGAAGTCATTTGCCACGGAATTCAACTCGAACCTAGTGAGCATAAAATTAAATACGTCATTCAATACCTTATTACGTTGTTCTTTGCCTAATAAAAATGCGAAAGCGAATTGAAAGAAAAGCCGCCGACAGATTTGTTCGCGTAAAAATTTTTATTGAAGTAGTGACATGTTGTTGCACGCGTTTATTGCTTGATGAAATATTAAAGGATCCCCGGATTATGTTCCCTACTTAGGTTCTTTAGAAGAATGAAGGGTGAAACCCCTTCACGGGGATAAATAATCAATGCTATTGCGTGCGTGTCGAATCCTTTTAAGTGGCCATAATGTACGTTGAAGGAATTCAACGAAACGATACTTATACGTTGATAAGTAATCTACTCATTATCAACCAATAATTTAAATTCTCGAGCTGATATGCATTTTTTACTCAGCGTGTTCATTTGCACTTAACCATTATGACATCGAGTTCGGTTTGAACGGAGCCAACGTCCTCACAACAAACTTTTCTACAGGTTAAACGATGTGTGTTCAGTCAATTTGATAGGCTGAAACTATACGTGCTAAGAACTGGAGACGCTGTCATCTGAGCTCAACAATACGAGATGACTGACGCAGCTGCGCAGTCAAATGGAACGAACACATGCGCTCGGGAAAGAGAGGAACAGAGGAAGGTCAGCAGCGTCTGTCCGATACGATTGACCTAACAACGAGCATCCACTAAAGAGTAATGCAATCTTTGGCACTACAGAAACAAACTTATATTCATTTTAAACTCATTTGAAACAATATTATTTTGTGGATTTTTGTGTTAACAATAACAAAGCATGATTGTGCAACAGAATTAAAGTTGTTATTTGTGTGACTATCGACATTTAGGAGAGTCGGGCTGATAAGAGCGACTATTTTGCATTCATAGACCGTGAACTGAATTGGCTGTTTTTTTTCGCATCTAAACTATTTGAGCTGAAATAACCTACTGGAAAATTACCTATCATAATTGATTAAAACGGTTAGGAGCGCCTTTTTGACACATTGATATCACCTGACGATGCAGTGTGACGTCATCCGGACCCCAAGTGTGCAGAAAAATTTTCATGCGTGCAGCTTTATGGCGTCAACCGATTTTGTTAAGTTAGTTTGAAGTATTAGAAGCGGTGTTCCGAAAAAAACTGCATTCAAAAGTGAGGCAAATCAACAGAACGGATTGGTACAATAACTAGTCAGTGGAAATAAGGGACGACCCTGAAAATTTTGCTACATCCAAATACCCTGAAATGAGCAAATAGCGAAATATTAGCACAACCTTTTTTGATTGCATTTACAGCGTATTGGAGCCAATGATTCCTAAATCTTTAGTATGTTTGGGAGATTATCTGTAGTTTCTGAGATACATTATCTTGATTTTTGACCATAATTTAGGTACATCCTTCAACTACTTTAACTCTTGGTCTACTGTCGGTTGCTCCAGCGTCAAGATGGCTAATGCTCCAGTTTGGAGAAATTAACGGGATTTGAGAATAATTCGAAGAAAAATTCTCCTCCCTGATCCTCACTGTTGTCAATTAGATTGTCTGGCAACGATTCAAAATGTCAGTTGAGTTCCATGCTCATTCGAGCGCTCAATAGCAGGAAATTAGTGACAACACTTTTGAAACAATCCTCCAGTCTTTCTGTCACAGTAGCAAATAAAGACCAATAAGCCGCTTCAACTTTCGTCATACACGAACGAAATTTGTCATCGTTCATCAGACATCTAATTCCTCTCTCCAGATCCTGACTATTTAGATGACGGGATAACTCACTGATGTATTTGAAGCTGGGGCATTTATATTTACAACCTCCACGAATTGCTCAATTAATCCCAATATAATACGAAATGTGCAAAATTTGCCATCTCAGGAAACAACTAACTTATTGATCACATTCTAAATATTTCCCTCCTCCGTCTCTCTCCTACCTTAAACGCTTTGTTCTCAGACTGGCCTTTTTTCTTTGAGTCGGTGTTGGTCAGATGCTTTGCCATCCCATAGGTAGAAACAATATTGATACTTCGTGCGTGCAGGTGCAGGCTAAGCAGCAAGTTAAACTTTTCTAGAAAACACGATTAATCTAATTGGAGTGACCATGTTGATGCTTCTAGAAAGCAGCTTTAATCGAAAGTACTCTCCTTGCTGGGGCAAAATGATTTAGTGGGAGGCTGGCAGACATTGTTGATTAATACTCATTAAACTTCGCATAAAGCTCTCAATGAATAACCGCCATCCGC
>JACJUY010008399.1:9219-35132 GCA_014220935.1 Platorchestia sp. MABIK | reverse complement strand
TTCACATTGGGGGTATATCAAAGTTACTGAGCATACATAAGTAGACTAGAATTGAGGTTTGAGGGGTAACTAAGGTAAGGCACTACAAAATGTTCCTCAGAAAATACAAGCTGGTCGGGCAACCTGTACATGCAGTTTGATCCCGTCACGTATGCGTAATTGTTCAATTTATAGACATTTATTGCTATAGTAACATATTACAAACGATTTTAGCATATTTTTTTTGAAAAAACTAGACCTTCGAAACTCATTGGACGACTGAAAAAACAAGAACTGTGAACCTGTGATTACACTATTTCTGAATTTACATATTATTGTAACGTATTCACATTTCTTGATATCTGTCAAATATATCTGCACTCATTAATGACTGAAATAACTATTCATTAACTTAATAGATACATTTTATACAAATTACTCCGTATTATTGGCGTACGATATCAACCCAATGTTTGGGCAATAGTAATTTATATTTTAACAAATTTTATTAAATTGCGAGATTTTTAATTATTATGAGATAGTTTCCACTTATCTGAATATCATACATATACATATACACTGTTAGTTTAATATTAGAAATAAAACTATTTACTACATTGTCGCAATAACAAGTTGATATCATAAATAAGTATATCTTTTTTTGATATTGTCTTGTTATTAGCCTATTATTGTAATCCAAGATTACAATATCGGGTCAATAAATAATTATCAACCCAATATTAGCCTAATAATTTCTTGCTACCTGGGGAGTGTGTTTATTGGAAAAGATTAAGGTATTTTATTTGGCCATAAAAGTTTTTCTCGTTTATGATGATAAACTTTTTTATTCAATTAAATTAGGTAGTTTGTTTTTCACTAACTGACATTTTAGGCTGCTTACTAACTTTTTTAATATAACTTAGTTCCGCATAATGTGAAAGTAAGTCTAAAAGGCAAATTGCCTTGTTGGGTTGATAAGCTGAAGTGCATTTCGATATGTGTTTAGAGTCGTCTTTCTAACGAAACACCCATTCAGTGCTTCTCATTTTGAGGTTCTGAACGGAAAGACTGAAGTGCGCAGATAAAATTAAACAATTTTCGTTGAATTTATGGTTTCTTAGACCACATGAAGTTGCCCTGGGCCTGCAGATGGAAAAAATAATCATAGGTGTTGTCACCATTATGTTTCAAGGTGTGTTCTTTGGCTACTCGAAAGTACTCATCCCGCACCAAAGAGTTCTATCAAAGAGTTCTATATTCTAATTTTTATCAAGCAGGCTTATGTTGGTCTCATTTGTCTTCAGAATATAACCGAAATTGTCATCTCCGTTGTAAAAGCATTAGCGTATTCTAATCGAATAGCAAAACGGTTCTTCATAGAAAGAGAAACTTTTCGAGAAAGTGCTCTTCTTCAGACCTTCATTTTGTATCAGTTGCGTTCACATCTACTGATGCCCGATAACAGGGCTTCCCAACCTTTCTATTTTCGTGTACCCTCATAGCTTTATGGTGTATCTTTATGTGCCCCCAGCACAGTTAAAGGCTTTAGAAACTGTAAAAATACACCTAATGATTAATAATTATAAATACTTAAACTGTTGTATATAAATATATATTGTACATTTTAACATATGAAGTATACAAGTTCTAAACTTGAAAAAAAGCAAATGAAGCAATAAATCTTGAGTTCCGGCATAAATCTTTGAAAAAAAGTTACAAAAATAATTACCAAAGAAATGATTCAATATACTAATGATTGAATATAAACTGAAAAAACAGTTAAAATATTACAATTACAAAAAGAGCAAACACAAGAATGAGTTCAAAAATACTTGTTACTAATCTAGATGTATAATTACTAATTAGTGAGATCGTAGCGACTGTTTTTTTTTAAAAGTTCGTCAATGTTGGGTGACAATTTTGACACAGCACAATGCAGATCATGTTGAGTAGTAGTCAGGGAAGATCAATTTTTCGTTTGTATTGCTAACAAAATCGAAAAAGAAGATTCAAATAGCCATGTCGATCAAAATATGAGCAATGCATTTAAGACAGGTTCAGCTATCAAAGGGTATATTTTATAATTTCATTTTGAGCCAAAATACTTTAAGACTAAACTGTTCATAGACATCTCGAGTCATTTCATCGTATGTTAAGTCTATTAACTCCCCTTGTTTGCCTGTTCCTGGTTGCAAAGCAAGGAAGTCTGCAGTGAATGGGTTCCGCAAGTAAACAAGCTCATCTTAAGTTAGTGAAGGAAATCAATATTTTATTTCACATTCTAGGGCTCCAAGATGCTGAAAAAAAGTTTTTCCAGTTTTCCTGTTTCTAAAAACTGATTTTCATTGATGATTTCGCTGACTGAATAAAACACAGCCAGAGAATCGGATTCAACATTCTTTTTCCAGACACCGATTTTAGTTAAAAATGACTGAATTTTTGATAGGAAGTCGCATACGCGGATGCATCTGGTCCTTACAAACTTTGATTAAGCCTGTTTAAAAAATCGAAAATGTCACTTAAATATGCAAGTTTCGAGAGGAAGTGTTGGCTTTCTAATGCAAGAACAAAACCCCTGTAACAATTACAATTGCACATCAGGAAGAAATGCAGCCGTTCATTTCGTAACTCATAAACGCGTTTGTGAAATTTTTTCGAGAGAGCCAACGTACACGACTATGGAAAAGAAGCATAGAATGTTCCGCATCAAATTTTTCACATAAAAATTTAAATACTCGACTTTTAAGTGCACTCGACTTTAAGTGCAAATAGGTTTGACTAAAGCAAACCTATGAATGAACAAATTAAACAATTTATTTACGGCAAGTGATACAGAGGTGGTAGACTATAATGGAAGTAAATCGAGACACTGCGTCATAAATGTTAGTTCTAAAAGAAGATTGAGAAGCAATGATGAATTTTGTTAGAAAATACGCCGCATGAGGTAAGGTCGAATAAGTCAAGGTAGTTTAAGAGTTCAGACACAAATTTTATCGACCCAAAAAGTAAGAATTTCTCAAGTGCTGTGGTTTTGGACATTTATTACTCCCATCAAGTATAATAAGGTGCCCTTGAACCTGAAGAAGAAATTATCAGGTGCCCTGAAGAAATCACAATAAAACAGCAAAATTGCAAAGAGAGCATAAACAATAAAAAATTAATATACATTTTACCACAAGTGACACAGAGGTAGATTGTTTCTTTAGTCTAGTACACTGAAAGAAATTTTGGTCTCTCTAAGTGTCTCATGGCTTTTCAGGTGTCTCATAGATAGCCAGAACGTCTCAAAAAGAGAGTTGATGTCTCATCGGAAGTGCGACCCCTCGATTAGCGCGAAGTGTCTCAAAATGCTGCCTATCTTTTATTGGCGATGATAATGTAATAGCTTAGTCACCCCTCAAAACTTACTTTAGTTAAATAAGTGTTCAGTAAATGTAAGCCGGAGCAAATTTAATTTTTGCTACGTACATAACTTCTCCTAGAGACCGTCAAGATAATCTCTTCACGGGAAGATAACGCCTTATCGCTACTGCTCTGAGCGGAACGAGAAGTGTAGCTGGTGGCATGAAAAGGTCTAACTGTTGTAGACGAGTGTAGTTCCTGTCGCAGCTCTTTAGCGTTAAGACCAAGTATTGATGTCACCCGCAGCAGCTATCGCTTAGCTCAAGATTACGTAAGCGTATCCATGTTTCTTCATGGTGCTTGAAGCGTCAACCTTGCTTGGCAGTGCAATGTTACAGCTTAATATCCGTAGAGTTTGGTGTTAGACATCAGTTGTATATGCATCAAACTCAAGCCCAAGTGTTTCATCGATGAGACACTAAAGCACTTTTAGTAAGACACTAGAGCGTCTCTAAATCGGGTCTGGAGACACTGGTATGCATCCTAATCTTGGGTGTCTCATTGATGATGCATCTGCGTGTCTCGGTTTTAGGACAAACGTAAGATGCACCTGGGTGTTTCAAAATAGGGCTATTATTTCTTTCAGTGTACAATGGTCAAATTTGAGTATAGCTACCTGTGGGCCCGAATAAGTACAGCTACTTCTAGGGCATCCCTACCATCAACGTTATTCTAGGGTGCACAATAATGTTTAGCCTAATTCACTTAACCTAGTTATGCATTAGACCGATCAATGAAATAGTTAACTCGATTTGCGGTGCTTCTTTGTAGAAAATAGTTTATATGGATTAAATGTTAACAGTATATTCTATGAACGATCGAAGAGCAGACTGAAGACCAACGATATTAACCATGGCAAATTACATTTTTAGGACCGGTCATGTAGGAGACAAGATTTGACTTGGTTTTCTTACACGACTAGTATTTTGATAGGTAATGAGATTCAAGATTTATTTTGAATACTTTGAAATAATTACTTTCACGGATCTCCGCAGGGATTGAGTTTTAAGTTTTAGTTCCAACCAAGAGTAAACTGTGTTGCTACCGAGCCTTTGAATGATAAGGAAGCATGAATTTACTTCTATTACGGGTTTAATGGTCGTGGCAACCAGTTAGTGCAGTCAAAAATTGTTTGAGGTTATTGTCGCCATCATTGGTCAATGTTTTATAAATGAAATTACATATGGAGAATTTGTAGAGATCCGCAAGCTTACGTATTTGTAAAATTTTAAATGAATCATTTGTGTGAGCATTATATTCTAGATTGTTTAACGCTTTGATGTTTTTTTTTGCTGAGTAAAAAGTATGTTGATTTTATTTTATTAGTTCCCTGCCATGCTTTGGTAAGGCATTTGCAAAGCTGTTTCAGGCAGGAAATGTTTCATTTTATTCAGGATTCTGATGGATTTTGATAACTCAGAACTAATATGGGGGATGTGCCCTTTGAAGGTCAGAGTTTTAATTATTATGATGCCCAGGAATTTACATGAGTCGGTTTCTTCGATTTCACCTTCACCAATTTTAATGCTTGGGAGATGTATATCTCTCTTGCATGAGAATGTAACATAATTTGTTTATCGACATTAAGGCATATTTTATTAGCTTTAAGGCACAGTGAAATCTTCTGGAGTTCGTTATTTATACTCTCTGCAATCAGAGTGGGATTTTGGTTTGGAGGGACCGTAGAAAGCGTGCTGTCATTGGCAAATAGTTTGAATTTGAAAAATGATGTAGATATAATAATATCATTGATAAAAATTAGAAATAGGAGAGGTCCAAGAATAGATCCTTTTGGAACTCCATGGCTAATTGTCTGTAGGTCCGATTTTGCATCGTCAATGACAACGTATTGCTTCCGATTTGTTAGGTATGATCTGAACCAATCATGAGCAACCCCTCGAATGCTATAACAGTGTAGTTTCGAGAGTAATATGTTATTGTCTACACAATCGAATGCTTTTCGAAAGTCAAGAAAAACAGAGAAACAGGCTTTCCTTCATCTATATTAAAATAAAGGAATTGTAAATGTTTTAATATAGCCTGTGTTGTTGATATTTTTTGAGCGAAAATTAAATTGTTTATCGTAGAGAATTGATTTTATTGAAAATAAGAATACATTTTTTGTACACAATTTTCTCGAATACATGCTAATTATTGGGAGCACAGAGATAGGTCTATAATTGTCAACGCAGGTTCTTTAACCACTTTTAAAAATAGGGGGTTACTCTAGTAACTTTGAGGGAGTTCGGGAAAGTGCCTAGGAAGAGAGACTGGTTAATAATATTGGATATGAGCGGGGCTACAATATCAGCAATAACTTTAGGTACTTGAGTCGAAAACGTTTGTAATCCACTCGATTTATTTTTCAGATTGTTTATGCACGCAATTACATCGGAAGAGTTGGTAGGCGTAAAGAAAAAAGTTGTGTTCACGAATATGATTCATGTATTCCAGGTGATCAGTAGGTTCACTTGGAATACCACCAGCTATTGTTTTCCTTGCGTTTACGAAGAAATTATTACAAAGATTAGCAATAATTTTCTTCTCATGGTGTTTTACATTATCTTGAACAACAAATTCAATTTTTTTCTTTTCGGCATAATTCGGTTTATAGCAAAAATTAAGCAGGCGCCAAGTCCTTTTATTGTCAGCTTTAAAATGAGTAAACTTGAGCATAAAGTCGTTTATTTATGTCCTTATCTGGTTTGTCACATATTTTCTGAATCTGTTATATATTTCTCTAGATATTCGCCCTTCGCAAACGAGGGCTAAGTACGCTTAACTTTTCTTTATATTTATCATGATGTCGTCAGTGATCCAGAGCTTTTGTTTTTTTTTCGGTGTAATTGCACGAGTTACAATTAGGCAACACTGACTGTATGCGGTTATTATAGTTTCAGTCAACTTTACTACTGTTCATCAATGCTCGTTGCATTATTGTTTTGTTGAGAGATATGCAATGTTGGAAACGGTGAATAAATTTTATGTGCTGTGCAATTTTTAAAACACGTTCTCTAAAACCGGAGTTTATTCCTAACCGGAGTTTATTCGATGGTGCCCCGTCGTGTTGTGCAGCCTTTTACATCTTTCCATGCTAGTCCATTTTTTTGAAGAATTTACTCTACCAAGGAAGCGTCAGTGTTGCCAAATTATTTTGGTAAAAAGTGCCAGATTTAAGCGTAGTTCCCTCTGTACGTCTTTAAGTCTTGTTTTTTTTATTGCTTTGCTGACTAATAAAACATACATTGGCCGTTATATAGAGTCGTATTTCTTCATATTTTTACGATTTTAAATAGAAAGTTGTGCGCTTTGAAGGAAATACAAGTAGTAAATAATTGAATATAACAGTTTAAATTCAGCAAGGCAGCCTATAGCATGTCAGTGCCGAATGATTCGTGCAAATTCCAAAATGCTATGTTGAGAAACGCAATAGTACTAAATGCTTTCAGGTACCCCCTGAGATTGCAAAATGTACCCCTAGGGTACATGTTCCCTCTGTTGAGAAGCACTGTCCTACAACATGCTAATTCTCGACGAGAAACCTAGTCTTTCTTCACCAACATAAGAAACTCTGAGCAATCTCTTTGCGATAGTTTGTGTTTAGCACGTGGTTTAACTCTATTTATAACGAATCTGATAGTTTTTTTTAAGAAAAAGAAGAGTTTATTACCAATAAATTTGATACATTAAATGTATAACTTTGGTTTTAAAAATCTTTAATTTCAAATCTTAGTTGATCTACACACAAGAATATCGTAATGCCCATGCCAAATTGTTGAAAGAAATGATTGAGAGAAGATCATGGAACAATGCATTCCCTTTGTAGCGTTAACCTCTGTTTGATAATGTGTGTAAATACAAATAATAAAAAACACAGTACCAGGAACGCATTGTTGAAAACACTTTTGTTAATGCGTACTTACACTGAAATACGAGCTTATGAACTTGCAATTTCTTGATTAATGTGTAAAGTAAAACGGATGAATTTCAATACATTTAAGACCATGAGGTCGACATTCACTCTTAGGAATCAACTAGTGTGCCAAATAATGAGTTCGGAGAAAATGAAATATTTTATCACGGCCAAATTTATGATATTTTCTACATTAACAATGCTGGCGCAAAAGAAGTCATCGTAGTCAGAAACATGAGAAAGAATTGTTGCTCAACGTCAATCAAAATACAACAAAATTGAAGCAGTTCGTGAAATTAACTACATAAATAATACTGTCATAATGTACTTAAGAGCATCAGTAACGATAAATTGCGACACGAGGCTTACAATAACTTAATACGAATTGAATTAGGAAGGAAAACACATAACGTCCTACAAAGTTGATACATAAGATAAATTATATCTTGTCTTAAAATGAAGGTCCATAGTTGATAAACATGAAGAGGTGACACAGCAGCCCATGTCAATGTTCGTACAAGAGACTGGGTAAAAAACATAAAAATGTGTTCTCATGGCAAGTTATACCAAGTTTGATAATATTTATAAATGAATGGGATAAAAGAAATATAAAGATGAAAACATTGGGGTTAACGCTTTTGACTCCACGTACATTGACGTACGAACTTTGGGTCTTGTAACATCAGGGAATGACGTTGAAAGTGTAATGGTTTTATATTGGTAATTTATATTCAGAATTAAAGGATTGGATTGGCAGAAATTCAAAATAATCTTTTCATGCAAACATAATAAAATAGAACTAAGTCAACTTCCTGAAAGAACATGCTTCAAACCCCACAACAATTTTTTGAAACTTCTCATACAAATACTTGACAATAATATAAGGAAGTGATGTGTTAGGTAACATGATGAGCTGATAGTTAATAGAAAAAGTACGGTATTTTTAGAAAAAAATGCAAGTCACTGCTTTAGCGATTTTGCAGTAACTGCTGCTCGTACGTATATAATATTATAAATGTACTACCATGCAAGCAATTGTTATGCTCTTCTACAATGCTCTTCGGTATAACTGTCTATGGTCTCCGACCAAAGAAAAAAAGGAAACAACGCTAAGAACTGGAGGAGATGACTGGCCAGCATTGCAATCCATTAAACGTTCTAAAAGAACATATGTAAGACTGAGTCTGCGAGAACATCATCACGCACCTTTTGGAAAGATCGCCTCGACAAGGACGGGCGTCGAACATCGTTATGACGAGGACGTAACGCCAACAGAAAATTGCCAGGAACATCAACATACGCCTACATGTTGTTTTTTCTTAATATTGTGTATTCTAAACGGGATTTTATTATAACTTTATTTGTAGAATTATTTATCCATGTATTTGAATTGTTTAGGAAGTAGCTCCTGTTTATATTCTAGAACTTCAATATCAAAAATACTGATTAGCATCTCAGAGAGGTAGCGTCGATCGAGAGGGTTGCCTAGAAGGCAGGCAGGCAGTTGGGGGGAGACGTTCATTGAGAAAGGACGAACAAGAGAGGGCATTCTCGTGCGTTGCAGCCTTGCGGCTGTTGCGCTTAATTGTAAAGTAAATCACAGCGTTTAATTGGAAAGTAAATTACGTTACTGTAATTACTGAGTTGAGTTCTACAAGTCAGTTGTTTCTGTAGCCGTGGCAGTGCTAATTTGCTAATTAACATTCAGTACCAACTGAATGCCCAGCTCCTCTCAAAATGGCGGTGCAGTCACCGGTGATCCGCATAACAACGACGGAATTACCCGATAAGATGAGTATTCCCTCTAATAATGCCAATCTAGGCTCCTCATTCAAACTTCTAGGTATGTAGGATGCGTATTCTGTCATAGAGTGATAACATTCATTAATAGGTAAATTCCCTTTTCATTAAAAGATGCCTTTTATTTAACCTTTTGTAGTGAGATGAGTAAGGAGAGAAAAAGAGACGATCGTTCGTAAGAAGCCTTTGAAAATGATTACCGCAAAACACGTTACCGAAGATTACAGAAAATATTCCCTTAAAGGGTGGTGGCAGCTCCAATTTGATTAATGAATTATAGAAAATATAATAATTGTGACGAATATATAAATGTCACGACGATTAAAAGATTTGAAAGATCATGCACCAGCGAATAATCTAACACGCGAATTATTACAACGATGTTTCTATCAGAGGGAAGAAAGAAACCCATTACACAATCATATCGCATACGCACACTGCACAAACTTTGGATCGAAAACTTAGAAATGTACGGCAATGAGCAAAAGAAATTTGTAATTACCTCTTCAGTACGTAATGCGGCATACAACTATCGTTGAGATGCAGAATGACATTCTATTTAAGTGTTAAATTCTTTCTTTGTTTGAGGGATTTTGATAATGAAATTTGTTCCACAGTAAGGCACCTGATATTGACAGAGCTTTCTACCCAATTTCGGATGAATGGTAGTTTACTGAGACATTATTTCTCCATTTCGGCTTCTGGTTGATTACAGTGGGGGGAGGGAATCGTACAATATCTGCATTGCTCTGAAGGAGATATAAAGAATAAAATACGTATTGCTTTATGAGTGAGGAAGCCGAGTTTGTTTAGGAGAGGAGTTGCATGATCACTTTTTTCGAACTTACATTTGCATACCACATAGCTGCAATATTAATTCATTTTTATAACTCTGGACATAATAATGTACATATATTTCCCCACACTAGGCTGTGTGTAATCAATACGTCATAGCACTAAACATGAGATTTTAAGGACATGTTCTGATCGAACCAAATGCCTAAATTCTTATCTTTTTTCAACGGCTTAATTTCTTCATTTCCTACCATAAGAATCAGATTTGGAATTTTGAAAATTGCATCTTCAGATCTAAAAATAATGTATTGTGTTTTCTTAACATTTTATATAGATCATTTTAGCCATACCATGATTTCAGGTTACTCAGCTACTAGGGATTCAGCTTTTTTTGTGTCTGCAGTAATTCTGCCACTGAACTTGCGATTACAATTTGAACATCATCTGCATACGTATGTAGAGGTTCATATAGTGGAAGGCATTGGCTGAACGTAGTTAATGAAAAAAATAATATAATAGTAGACCAAGGATAAATCCTTGAGGAACACTAAAATTGTTTAAAATGAATGGGGACAATTTGTTATCTAAGGGGGCTGCATGAAAATGATTTAAAAAATAACTTTCAAATCATTGTGTGTCTGCTCCTAAGTTCATAATATTTCGTATAAGTCGCTCATGTTCGACGCTATCGAACGCTTTGGAAAGATCGAGTAGTAACAAGAGTGTAACGCCTACATAATATTGGCCTGTATTGAGCTAGTTGAAATGAGTTTATTGGACATTTTCCATTATCCATCGTTATTCGTATGATGTTCAATAATCGTACTCGAAACTTGATTTTTTGTGGCTTCTGTGATCCAGAGAATTTAGGTTAAAGTTTTTTTCGATAGAGAAGATTATTACAGTGAACAGGCACTCTGCCGAATAAAGCTAAGCTCAAAATTCTCAAGAGCCACAGCTAAGCTACCCTCAGTTTTCAGAGATTATTGAACAGCACAAGATTGACTGTGTATACAGGAAAACATCCAATAGACTCATTTAAAATAGCATTAATACAGCTTTATATACTAATAGTAATTCTAACTCAAATCAAATCGCAGATATTCTGCACATGCTGACAGGGGAAGAGAGACATGCATACAAATCTGTTTATCTGTTGAAACAGCAAAGCGGACGTTGTACTGTGTCAATGTGAGGAAACACAATTAGTTTTCCCAAAAATACCCATAATATAAATTAATTACAATAGGTGTCGGTAATTTTTTACGCACAAGAGGTGAGAAATATTCTTCTGTGTTTTGATTTGAGCTGACTGCGGAGAAACACATTGTGTGTTTTTTATTCAAACAAAACACGTTATTGCAGTACATTTGAAAAATATTATATTTTAAGTACCTGTGAAGGCAAAGCATCACAGTCTGGATGAGTTAGGGCCCGGTTCGATACGTCACTGAACAAAGGGTTTTTTCACCAGACTAGAAGTATCTTCTCTGGAATTCATAGGAAGCGGAACGAATTGGTAATAGGGGAAACCTTCTACCTATCGTGCGGGCTTTACTCGCTCCTCTGAGGCTGAACAGCGTGTAAATCATCGTATATCGAAAGCTCTAATAATTATGAAATCGAACATCAATTTTAAAATTAATTAATGTTTATTTTCGAACAAGATTTAGATGAAATTCTTTTCATTTCCAGGTTTTGACTTTGCTATTCAGAAGAGCTACCAGTCCCCGGCAAAACATGGGCAAGTTGAGCACGATGCTGCTGGTGCTGTGGTGCTGCTCTGCTCAGATCGTGCTGAGTTCGGCGTCCCCGCGGCCTCCATCGCTGGTGAGCAATGCTGACCTTATTCGTGCTGCAGTCGTGTTCTAGCAATTATGCTACGTATCCCATTCTAGGGATCCTTCATTAAAAAAGTCTTCTGTTTTTAAACCACGCTGCCATAGTTATCGTACGTACATTTAATGTTTTTTGAAATAAATCTCAACATTTCATTGCGATAGTTTAAGTCTTTATCCTATTCATGACGTAGTCTTCAGAGCTGATTAGTTGTATAGTAAACTTTCACTTTCAGCACAGTTAACCACAATTACCTCATGAAAAATATTAACTAATAAAATATGATAAAATCCAGCTTAATTAACTTATTTTTGATACTTTTTTATAACTAGAAAATACTTTACATAAACGATCAACACAAATACCCATAATAAAATGAAATCCACTCAAAAGATTGTAATCTTAAGAAAATACTTCCATCCATTTTTCTGTTAAATGATGTATGGAAATATTATTATAAAAGCCATCACCAGTTTTTAGACATAAGTTTAAATTTTTTTAACTACTGAAAAAACGTTATTGGAAAAATTAAGTCTGAAACGATTAACAGTATTATGTTTAAAAATAATTCTCTTCTCTGAAATATTTTCTGGAGTAAATAAATTATCAGTTTTTAAATTACTTACCATGCAGGGGATTTGTCTTCATTTATAGCCATAAAATTATGTGGTTCTTTGGTCTCAGAAAAAACTTTAAATGCTTCAAAAGGCATGTCCTAAGTTATGATATCTGTACAAATATTTCTCCCGTCTATGATATCAGTATAAATATTTCTCCCGTCACAAAAAAAATCAGAACGTTATCATTCGTTTTAATAGTTTGTCTCGTAGTAAATAATAATTTTGTGATTAATAAATTGAACTACAGTTATTCTTTCTTCCTCTTGTATGACTGCACTTTGAACTCTTTCAGTTAAAATGAAATGATTGTTCATAAAGGAAAATTTTTTCTATTTTTGAATCTACGTCACCTAGATCAGGAATGGGAGTTGTTTCCTGAAAATATTCAACCTTGGATTTTGACGTGCGATTTATGGGCAAATTTTCAAGAAAATTGTCGAAGTTACGTTACTCATTACAGATAATTTAAATATTTCAGATTGATTATAACCAACATCAAAAAAATTTTTTAACAATTTATATTCTAGTAAATCTTTCAATTTACTAAAGAGAGAAAGATGATTTATGAAATCGACAGCCTCAGATGCTTCAAAACTTAGAAATTTTCTAGTTTTTTACCCAAAAACTCTATAACATGTGTAGATTATGCTCTGTAAATTTCCCTCCACACTGAACCAAACCCAGGACCTTTTTAGGTTCAAAATATCAATCAATTTGAGCTTTCATGAGCTGCCCTAAACACTTTAGTTTGTTGGTGCTTGAAACCATACTTCTCCGTCAATTTTTGACGTAGAGTGACGGGGCTACGCTCATTTGAAAGTGGAATAGCAGTTCTACAATCGTACTGTAGAGTTTTTACAAACGTAAATTAGGAAACAAATGATAGCTGAACAAAGTTGAAAAAATTCGAAGAATGGAAAGTTTTGTAAGATTTTTTTCATTCAAAACTTCTATGTTATAATATCTATACTAAACCCTTACTGTACGACTTTAAAGTATGCTAAAATGAGAGTGGAGTAGTCATTCAAATGTAGCCATTTCCTTATTCAAATCAGCGCGGTTTCGTCTCTGTACGTCAAAAATTTTCGGAGAAGTGTTTTGCATTTTACCCTACAATAAAAGATTTTTTACAGCTGGGTCGTTTTTCAGGCGCCAAACTAAAATTTTACATGGGATGACTTTGATTTGTTTTGACGTCAACTGTACGCGTACAAAATTTCAGACTTCTATGATAATTCGTATCCGAGACAACTTTGAGGCTGGACTATTCCATTATAATACAAAAATTCCAAAAAAGGATTTAACTTAATTAAGGAAAACTGATTAATCGATTTTCATTTTTTATTGCTTGTATCATGGTAACTAGATAGAAGTAAACCACTTTTCTTCTATGCACTTTTCAAGTGAACTGAGTTTTTAACGGTTAAAGCAGCAAGTTACTTATCGCAATTCTGATCTTTCAAGCGGGAAAAATCGTTTCGAGGGGAGAATCCGATATAATCTCTGTTTCGAGGCGCTCGAATGATCGTTCCGTTACGTTAAGCTATGTTAAGTAGCGTTATGTTACGTTAGGTTAGGTTACTTTAGGTTACGTTAGGTTAGGTTGGGTTAGGTTAGGTTGGGTTAGGTTAGGTTGGGTTAGGTTAGATCAGTTCAGTTTCGTTCCGTTACGTTACGTCACCGCTATAACTCGTTAAATACTCATTCCCCCGGAAAGTGGATTGAATAAAAGTTGTTTATTTCGATCTAATTACCGTAATAAGAGCAAAAAATTCGGATATCGATCAGTCAGGTCTCCTTAACATTTACTCCAAAAAATTTCAGTTATAAAAAAGTTTGACTACAGTTTGACCTCCCATCGATGAGACATCTCAAACTACGAGAAGGAAAAATAAAAAGTTCTTTTGCTAATTTTTTTCAGTCTCTTCACATGTTCACCATTTTATTCAACTAATAAAATACAACACTTTTTTTTATATTTTATGCATCTGTTTATAACGAATGAAAATATTTTTTTCAGTCTGCTATTTCATAAAAAAACGCTTCTCATTAATGTTTCAAGATGAATAATAACTGATTGTAATTAAATTACGTTTACATTATTGAATTCGATATCAGTTTGAATTTGATTATTATCTTATTGGCATTAATTTTTTTGTTGTATTGAAAACAACTTGACTCTGAATATCTGTTATAATATCTTCCATCTTAGTAAGCTTAATTATTTAATGTATTTTTTCCATTATTGGTTGTCTCGTTAGGCAATAACGAGAGAAGGAGCTACCTTGGGCGAAAAATATTTGGTTTCCATCAGATATTAAATAGTTCTATTTCTCAATATCTCTTGGAAATTGCTCACATCTAGTTAGAAGAAGTGATTTTTCAAATCTCAATCGGACATAAGGCATAACATGAAGTTTATAATTTTTTGAGCATGTATTACTTCAGATGGGACGCCATTTTTCATTTTTTAATGTAAATTTCCAAAATGCTTCAGCATTTACATTAAGGAACACATTGATTTTTTAAAAATACATTTGGAAAATTGTGTTCAAAAAATTAGACAATTAAATGTGTCTGATGTATCTGATTCTGAGAATTCAAAATGATGTCCTCAAGTGAAAATTTTTGTTTATTTGTAATATTAACATCATAAACTAAGAAGACATGACAGAAGTATAAAACACAATGAAAACGTAAGCAAACTGTTAAGCTTAGATTGATATTTTGAAATAAATAAAAATTTCTGTAATATAAATTTAACTAATCTAAAAACACACCAAAAATCTACGAGGCATATTAAAAACATAAATGAAGAATTAATTTTCGATTCACATTTAGAGAAAAGGTATGTGGGATATATAAAGTATAATACAAAACCTACAACAACATACAAAATTTAAAAAGCGTTTTAGGGACGTGTATCGTTATAAATTCAAAGGAAAGAAATGGGCAATAAATGAAAAATGTTTGGAATATGTGTTCTTTGACATGTCAAAGAACATAACATTTCCAATAGTGTTAATGAGGAATATGACACCGGATGTGAGATAAATTTTGAGGAAGCAAAAGTTTGATGACATGAAAATACAACTAGCAATTTTTGGTCAATTTTATAAATACAAAGAAAAAAGCAAAAAAATATCCTACATCATATCTGTTCGTATCAACACAGGAAAATTTATCGGCAAATCGAAAACTTATCAAACATTAAGGATAAAGCAAAGAGAATAGAAAGAAAAGAAAGATTGAAGAATATACAAAAATCCTCGGGCTGGATAACAGATAAATTATTAAATTTCACTGTGTCAGGGTAAAATCTAGCCCTAAATTCGTGATGCCAAATTGGGCGAAGGATTCTTGATAGCCGATTTCTTTGAGGGATTTCATGACCAATATCAATGGCAGAAATAAGTAAGGATAAACAATTTCGAAAATTAGTGACATTTAATAGAAACAAAGACAAAAAAAAACTTCGATACGACCACAAAATTAACGACTAACGTAAAAATAAAATGGCAAATTGTGACAAAGTACGCAAGCTATAACGTAAACCGAGAAATAGGGTACAAATTTATCTGAGTTAATAGGTTCACTGAATTACACTGAATTATAATACCGATTTACACTGAGCTAAGCAGAACTACACTAAGTTACTCTGAATAAAAATGAGCTATACTGAGCTGTGCTGGTTTGACAAAGGTATTTGGTGCTCGTAAGATCTGCAACCAAACAGAACAGAAATTGAAACCGGTGACACACAAGGCTATGGCATTCAATTTAGATGTACGGACAAGTACACTAAGTATTTTGAAATGAATTTGAACTTACCCCTGACGGGGTAAAAGGGCAGCGCAACATTACTTGCAGTCAAGCAGTTTGCCCACGAAACGAAATAAAAAAGAATCCTATCTAAGAAGTTCGGATCCAACTACCAACACGCTGTAAAAATTATTGAATAAAAAAAAATACTGATAATAAATGCTTCACGGGGTGTTGCAAGATATTGAAAAAGATGAAAAAAAAGTAATAGAATATCAAGGAGATTACAAATTGACGCTAAAAAACTAAATTTCAGAGACATTTAATTCCAAGTGAAACTTAAAGATATCAATGCATTTGAGAAACACAATAATGTCAATAAATGTTTATTATTTTAATTAGTTGAAAAAATAATGTCCTCTGAGAATAACAAAGGTAAAAAATGAAAATGTTTGTCGCTTTTATTTTTAACAAGATGAAAATAAAACTCACAACGTTTTAATGAAGTCATTAAGCCCACTTATTCTAACAAAAGACGGACATAAAAACAAGTCTGTCGATGTTGTCTACGACCATTCATAAGGGAATGTTTATTTACAAACCACATTAATGATTGCTCAGTTCACACACCAACTTGATATCTGTTAAATGAAGATAAACTAAAATTTAAGGTTTATCAAAAGTAATTAATCATCCATTTGTAGTATATGCAGATTTCGAATCAACTTTACAAAATATAAGTTCTTATTCAACAGTTATTCAATGAACGTTGAGAAACATAAACCAAATAGTTCTTGCTGCTATACGTAATGTGAAGCAGATAAACATTCTCAATTAGAACCAAAAGTTTGTAGAATATTTAGAAAAAGAAATTAAGAGAATTTGTAATCTGTTGAAAATAAATCGGAAGATAAGTACATACGCACATTTTCAATACGTATATATATGAATATGTGTATGTGTGTGCATGTATGTGTTTGTGTGCGCACGCATACATGTATGTCTATGTCTCTGTGTGCACATGTACATCTTCACACATATACACACATATTCACATTTATGTTTCTATTTCTATTATTTGCGTAAAAGCAAAATTTCAAGACACATTACATTTTACCTAAAACTCGGCTACCAGTTAACACTGAATCAAATTCCAGAAATAAATATTTCTAGTGCGGTTGCCCAATGATTCAAAATCAGATCTTTCACGACCCCAGAGGGCATTTCTGTGAATAGAAGAAATGAAAAATATAAACAGACAAACGAAATAAAGCTCTCGTGAAAAAATAATCTCGCTTCGAATGCTGAACAAGCCATGAATTTCATTTTGCGTGTTAGTTTGTTTACGCGTTTCTAGATGTGGGTGCTGTGTCGCGCGATGTTCTTTATAAATTACTTTGTGACTAACTTTTTCTCAATGTTTGATAGTGATTTACGATGGTGTTTCAATCTGCTCCGGTATAGCGTTTTTTGTCTTTTTCTTACTTCGATTCAAGTAATAATTTAGGAGTTTCGAAGAATTCTTTAGGTGCATTTGAATTATTTATCAGTTGTCAGCCATCTCTTGGAATATAAAATGTCCAAGAGATGATATTTTTCATTTTTTATTTAACTATGCCTTGACAAGGTTAATCTATTTGCACGCCACGTATGGTTTGTCTATTAGTACGACTCGTATGGTCTATCTATTTGTACACCTCTGATAGTTTGTCTATTAGTACACCTCGTATAGTTTGTCTATTAGTACGCCTCGTTTGGAACGTTTGTCTTAGGACGTCTCATGTTGAGAAATTTTGAAAAGCTAATATGTTGGCATGTATCTCATGTGGCAACGTTTTTGGAAATAAACGGTTTTTGTTTCTTTCTTTCCTAAAAAGTAAAAAGATAACTTATTGATAAACTGATCTGAACACCAACAACACTTAATATTGACCATATCTAAGTATCTATTCACCTTGGTTTCGGTTACTCAGATAAACGAGCGCGTGTGGAGAAACTCGAACTAATGACTCCTTAGCGAGTTAAGCCCTGTTTACCCTGGTATACATTTTGCCGCAGGCTCACGTGTATACGCCTCATTTGGCGCTTCACAAGAGCCATAAGCGTTTAACCAGTCAGTGTGTGGTCAGCTGCTATGAAAGATGGATTGCAGTAGACGAGCTTGTCTGTCACGAAACGAGGTCGGCTGTCGCCTCTCATTGCGATGGAGGGATTTAAACCTCGATAGTCAAAGAAGGAAAGGGAAAAAGAAAGGAGAGAAAAATACACAGCAGGAGAGGGGACAGGAATGGTAGAAAATAGAAATAGCAGGACTAACACAGAATGCGCCACGAGTCTACCTCAGTGTGATCAGCATGGGATAATAACGACAAAAATTTGAAAGATTTAATTAGATTTATTTGATATTGAACACGTGAGTTAATGGGTGTGATTAATCACACGAGGACCTCTGTACGAAATGTCAAAAATGCAACAACAAGGTTAGCGCTTGAAATTACGGACGTGCAAATTTAATACGCCATGATGTTCGAAATAAGTGTAATGCTAATTGAGAAACACAATTATTAAGCGTTAGCGAACGACCACGCAATTTCCTGCAACGCAAAATTCATGGTACCATAAAACAAAAATCACAATAAAATCGGAATCAGAAGGACATAACACTTGATGGGATAACGTAAGCGCGAAATGGGGGACAATGCAGAAACATTAAAAACTTGACTCACCGCAAGGTACATTAAAATAAACGCTTCGCAGGGTGCCCAACGTGAAACTCACACCTTTGCTAAAGAAAACACAACATAACACAAAATCAAATTTTATCGATGATCCGCAATTTCGAAGCACTGTGCAATGTGCTACTTTGTTTTCAAACATGAACTTGTGATCACTACGTTATGAGTTCACAATTCTAATAAAGTCCCACACTCTTTTGTGATGCGTCGTTGGCGTTAATATAATACCGCTTCCACTTGGTGCTTGAAGAAGTCAAATCAGGCTAATCAGGCTGGCTTCCGCTGATACTTCTCGTGCCGCCCGCCTCGCCGGTGTTGGTCACTTGCTGTAATTCATTCACAGCTCCTGAGCGCCGAAGGAGCTTGATTACTGTTGCTCTCGCAGGATTGATGCCGTATACCTGCACCCTTCGTGGTTGCGTGGTTCTAATTGGCATGCTCAATTTGCTTGCGAGCTTAGGGTTGACGTAGAAAAAATTTTGCATGCTTCCGGTGGAGTCGTTGACATGCTTCTTGCGCTTGGCGATCACCGCTGCGATGCTGATTTCTGGTGCAATTGGCACGTCGGTGACTGCTGGGAACACGACGCTAAACTCTTGAAACTTCGATGTTGTTCACTTCACCAAGATGTTAAATTATAGTCACTCTCGTGCACCGCACTCGGCGAAGGGCCGGGTGCTTCGTTTACGCTCACTTATTTCGTGTGCTTATTGTTGCGTAACTCAGCGACAAAGACCTCCCACTCCTTCTTGTGTCGTCCTTTTATCCGTTTACCTTGGTTCCTTCTCGAAGGTTCTCGAATCTTCGTTGTTACAATGACAGTCTTGGCTCCTGATCGGTGGAGTTCTTGCTTGTTCTGACGTCTTGAATTCTCATTGGCTATGTCCTCGCGTGCCTCTGACACACCTTCTTCGCGGTACTTTTTTGCCCTCCCATTGGCTCTGGTGATGCGACTCTCTGCCTAAGTTCACGTCTCGCAGCAATCCCTCGCAATTCCATTTCTCGAGTAATGCTGGCCTTTGCTTGGGCTTGCTGTTCCCACGCCTACGTCTCGCTCCATCCAACGGTTCTCTTCGAACAATCCAAAATCGACCATAACGCACTTGCTAGACTAAATTCGCTTGCTCGACAAATAACGGTCACGACACCCGATATACTTAACATTCCAATGTCTCTTCACAACGCAGTGTTCCTCGTCGCAGCTACATTTCAATTAAAAGCAATGTAATTTCTTGCGGCAGTTTTGCGTCAGCCATAATGGATAAGCGAGGGCCATAACCTTACCTAATGACTGTTAACTACACACTGACCGGTCTAGAGCAGGGCTCCCACTCTAAATTTTTAGATTAACCTAGATTGAGCATGAAAAAAACCCAGATTCGTTCAAAAAACCTAGAAGTGTTATTTTAATAAGAAAAAGTGAAAAGGTAATAAACATGAGTGAAAACAATGATGCAAATGCTGATTTTAATCCTGTTCCTCCTCTTAATTCTCTTCTGTTGCGCAAATATCGACATTAAGACGACTTCTCTGTTGTGCATGGTGCTTTTTATTACGCTGGTGAAATACTCCGTTGATGACATCTCTTACCAATTTCGGTTTAGGTTTCCAACCGTGTCAGGTTTTCCACTCTTTCCATTAACCATTCTCCTTTGAAAAATTTCGTATGCCACTTTTTAGACATCGATTTCAGAGGGTTAGCCAATTTGAATACTAGTGCAGCTAAAATATGAAAATTAAATATGTATAATAAAATTTTAGACATTCAATTTAAGAGAATGCACAACCAGTTCTACGATCAAAATGCACGTCACCTCACTGCAACAAGCCAAGCAAATCGAAGCAACACAACTTACACAAGCTCACCATGAACTTCTCCATCCCCGGCTTGGTCGGGCTTGCAAGTCGTAAGATACTCATTCGTTACGCGTTTTTAAGGGCGAGAAACAGATTAAATACCTTCTGCCCCGTCCGTTACGCGTAGTTTTGTACCTAATATGCATTTTCACGTGTTTAGACCCCGAAGTTCTTAACTTCATTATTCAATTTACTCGAGGAAATGATGAATTTACTTCCTGACTTCAAAAAACCCAGATTTAGCGATATTTCAAAAATTAAACCTAGAAACCCAGGCGGGATCGAAAAAACCAAGATCTGGGTGGAAAAACCCATGAGTGGGAGCCCTGGTCTAGAGTTGTGAGGCTCAGGGTTTCCACGCTGGACGACCCTAATTACCCTAGCTAAAGGTTGTTGATTACCCCAGATTACCCTGAAACAGCTAATCCTGACCTATGATCTATAAATTAACTAAAAGGTTATTGGGCTGGTTTCTAGAGCTCCGTCAGTATGAATTAGCACTGTGTTACATTTTGCATGAGCGTCAGGAGGGAAAGCCAGTTGATCGGCGTTAGAATGCTGGCTTGATATCCCAGATGTTCAGGGTTCGATTGCCGGGTAGGGTAACACAAATTAATAGAATACTCCAAAATATTTTCCCGTCCTTGTCACTTTACACACGATCGGTAGGTGTTTAAATAATTATTTCCATGCAATTATCTGTCAACATGTAGTTAAACTTGAAACAGGGTAATTTCAGGTTGCATTAAAAGTGGCTTTGCAAAACGGGAGGGGGCACTACATATATGAAAAAGGTAATTATTACTACTTACCACTATAGGACGTGAATGATTAAGATGGTCATTCGAGAAGACATATACTATTAAGCCCCAGGATGGCTGCTGTTTTTAGGTTGAAATGACGTTTGAATAAGATGATGTTCGTGGATAAGATGATAAGTGCACATCAATTTATATGCAATAACGGCTTTTGGGTTTCTTGCACACACTTTTCTACATTTAAAACAGACTTTGAGACAGAGGAAATCTCTCTTACATTGATATACAACAATTTTGTGGAGGCTGCCCTTTCTGCAAGCCTCGTTTAAAGTTAACTAACTGAAGGAACACTTGAATGACTGAGAAACTTGCAGACGTGTCACAAGGTAAGTAAAATAAATAACTGCCACATATCCTCTTGAATACACGAAAGAATTAATAAGATACATCCGATAATATTGAACTAATAAAGATGTTGAAACGACATACATAAACTGGGAAAAACTACCTCTCCTTTATTAATATGTATAAACTCTCCTCAGAACTCAGTTGCTAAAAGTCTTAGTGCTTCAATTGTGATTGACGGAATTCTAGGCATGATCGCAGCTATATCAAATTTTACGTCCGTGTTAAAGCGCCTAAGAAAGACAGTGAGAATACAAACAGATATTGCAAGTTTTAAGTCAATAACTGTACTCTTTCATTAGCTTGAATTTTTGTAACTAATTGTGGAGCTTCTCCTACACGCGTTTAACACCTTTTGTAACTCGAAGTGTCAAAGAACCCAGTCTAATTTTTTGTATGTATCTCCACAATAACACGGTTTGTTGGTGTGCAATATGGCTAAGAAATAGGACGCCTTCCACCTAATTAGCTGTCAAAGTCCCGACGCTGTGAGGTAACTCTGCTGTTAATTCAATCACTATCACAAGAATGAACCTATTAATTATTTCTACGACGAAATATATCAGCTGTGGTATTTAACAATACAACAAACATACCTGTCAATATTCTATTGCGCACAAACAGAACAGGACAGTGACATTCGTTGACTGGCAGTTGCTGACACCTATCGAGGTTTTTATTAGCAAAATGTAACTCAGAATCATTTGTCAAAACAGAGTGGACAAGAGATATTATGGCTTCGTGTCTTGACGCCGTCTTTCGTGAGCGATACCTGATGACATTCAAATGCGCGACATTAATCACAGCATCAGTGCAGTTTTGTGAACACAAAATTCTGACTCGTTTCATTGCATTTCGTTCAAGTGGGCACCAGTAGGGTGCTTTCATATTGGCTTTCAATTTTCAATTTTTCGTGGGTTTTTATTATTATTATTAAATCAAGCAGAGCAACCCCAACGGGACGGATCGTGGATCCATAGATTTCACATAGGAAACCTCGTCAGCATCAACTCCACGAACAGTGAAACAAAAACAAAGAAAAAAACTGAAGAAAGAAAGCAGGAGAAGGAGAAGGAGACATCAGCCACGCAATAACCAGGAGTTGACGGCACCCTTGAAACCACCCAACGAACCCGAATCAAACACGGCAGAGGGAAGGGAGTTCCAGCGGGCAGCGGAACATGGGACAAAGCAACGCCTATACTGCGAAGTCCTACACCTAACTTCCCTCAGCTCAAAACTGTGAGCAGCAGCAGCACCACGGGTAGCCCGAATCCGCTCGGCCCGTGGAGGAAGCATTTGGAACAACCAGTGCTTTCTATTGTTGAATAGCTTATAAAAAACGCATAGTTGGGCAACTAGCCTTCTGTGCACCAGAGACGGCAGCACCAAATCCGGACATAGCGCTGATGCAGATCTTTCAATGCGATCCAAGAGACGCAGGTGGCAATCAGCTGCAGAGCCCCAAACAGGCGAACAATACTCGAGCAGAGGAAGAAGAAAGGCACAGAAGCCTCTCCGCACCAACTGAGGGTCCTGATAAATTCCACCAATTACCCTCAGTATCCCCAGCCTTTTGGAGACCTGTGAGACTACCCTCCGCACATGAGCCTCAAATGTGAGCCTCCCGTCAAACCGCACACCAAGGAAATCAAGTTCAGGGTAAACTTCAATAACTCCCCGACCTATGACTAGCTCACCAAACGGGGGCTCACTGGTCCTGGATGTACTCACTATGAGCGCCTTTGACATACTAGGATTAATTAAAGCTGGCCACACACTAGCAGATCTGATCGGTCATGATCAACAGATATGGAATGTCACTGATGAAATCTGTCGTTCTACTCGCCACTAACTGCAGCGACCATAACTGCAACTCCAGTGCGTGTTCAGCAGTGGTAGTAGGCGGATGTGAGATAACCAGTCATGGACGACAAGAAAAAAGCTTATTTTGTTAGTTAATTTGCCCGAGAAACATCCTACTAAATTAAATGAAGCTGAACAATTTGTGCGAATTTTATTCAACTTTTATTTGAAAAAATTGCTCGTTACGTACCTTTTGAGGTATCATTTGTTCATAATAAATAAACGAAAATTTTTAACATAATTTGTAACAACAAAATTTTGAATAGTCAGTGGATTTTACTTGCCATAAGCACGTATGCGTTTTATAGATTTCAATAAATTGTGTAATGAAATCTGTATCCACAAAACGAGCGTCAGCAACAGACACCATGGTGACACCACTAACTTGGGCACTATATATCTCTCCCGCTGTCGGCCACACACTGAGCGATTAAATCTGTGGAGGGAAAGAACTGTCACATTTGCCCATACACTTCAGCATTTAAGGAATTCCAACATGATGGCAGATCAAAATGAGCGATTTGATCTGCCAGACTTTATCTGTCTCACCCCACACACTGGCAGATATTTGAGCGATTTGGTCTGTACAGATCAAATCGGCAGAAACTGACTGATCAGATATGGTAGTGTGTGGCCAGCTTAAGTATCATATTCCACCTCAAGCACCATTCGTTGATGCGTAACAAATCAGCATTCAGTGGGCGTTTAGGGGTTAAGCGGGCGTTTCCTTAACGGAGCTCTGATTACCCTAGATTTGGCCATATTCTTCATTACCCTAAACATTGCCCTAAGGTACTCCTGATTACCCTAAACTAGGGTAATTACCCTGCTCGTGGAAACACTGGTGAGGCTCTCGTGAGTCGCGCCTCACGAATTTGATCAGAGCGAATAGGGAACTTCGTACACACACACAAATACGAGCCTCAGTGGTGAGCCTCGTATTCACGTGTCGCGCCTCACGGCCGAAATGTCCCCGAGTGTAAACACCTCTTTACTCGAGTACAGGCTTCTTTACCGATTAGTAGAGCTCAGATGAAATGAAATTTAGTGGTATACTCATTACGTTTCTCTTTAATTTTTCAAACATCAAATAAATTTAAACATTAAATGTGTTTTTTTTACTGTAGCTGAAATTACATTCTATCTAAAGTTAAGTAATGTCGTGAAAAATTATATTTTTTGAATTTTTTATTCATATCCAAAACTCATAAAAGGAATTTTTATTCAAACATTGGTACATGTCAAGAATTTTTAAATCTCTTTAAGACTTTTAGATGCATTTTTGTCAGTTTTCACAAGTTTTTGAACAATAACTAAGGAGAAAGTAGTTGATAAACGATTTAACTTTTATAAGTCTACTCTGAATTCTCAGTTTGTTTTTCATGTTTTAGAAAAAATAGTTGCGTGGGAACTACTAAAAATGTTTTAGTGAGCAATTTGGTTTTTAAGACAAACATTAGAACAAATGCTATCTTTTTGATTCTTTTTGGGTTATAACCATATGGTTTTATCGTTATAAATGAAGATACTTTGAGGTATCCACTTTAAGGTATGTATTTTGTAATTTTGTAATTTATATATTACAGAAAAATACTTCGAAGAATAGAATTATTACTAAACATAACACTGCTAATCACTTCCGATATAATTCTTTCTAATACTATTTTTTCAGAGGATAAAGAAATTGAATTTTATGTCTAAAAACTAGCTACGGCTTTGTAATAATATTTCTAAATATTCTTTGACAGAAAATAGATGGAAATATTTTTTCGACCAAAACATTTTGCGTACATTATTAAGAAAATTGAAATTCGTTTTTAAATTGTGCTGAACGTGTGTGTAAAGTATCTCCTAGTTCTAAAAAGTTTAAAAAATCGGTTAGTATAGCTAAATTTTTCAGATTTTATATTTTATAATTCATTTTTTATAAGGTAATTGTGGTAAACTGAACTGAAAGAGGTAGTTTATTACACTGCTCTCATTATTTCTTTAAATGCAATCCATTTTCCAGCTTCACTTTCAAGAAATATGTCCCAAAAAATTAAAGGCCAACTTTCATGTCGAACTCTTACCTTTGTGAGTTTTTGAAGCCAAGCTTCCCACGTTTTGCGCCAAACCTCCTGTGCTTCATAACGTCAATATCTCTTTGTATTTGTTTCATTATTAAAAAATTGATTTTGAA
>JACJUY010008398.1:11068-27415 GCA_014220935.1 Platorchestia sp. MABIK | reverse complement strand
CCCAGGCCTGGTTAGGGCAGGTCTCAGGCCATGATGGAGACAAGCTGCACTCTCGCTATCCTGTTTATCTCAAGTAGTATTTCTCGTGGAGAAAGTAACTCAATCTACCTACCATCAATAGAGATGTACTCTTATTATTAAACGTCTACTAAGTAACTACTGACAATGCTAAGAATCTACTGTGATATTACAAATGTCTGTGATATTTATCACGAAGATTTTAGATAAGAACTTGGTCTTTCCATTTGTTTGTTACTTCTTTTAGTTGTTTACCTATGGGCCATTTTGTCTATCTAATGTCGTTGTTTTTCCACTTGTTTTTAATGCTGATTGGGAGTGAAGAAAACCGGTTGTAAACTGATTTGAGATGGTGGTAACCGGTTTTAAAGCAATTTAGGAGGCAGGAAACTGGATGTGAAGTAATTTAGTGCCAATAACCGGATGTAAACCAGTTTGGATTGAAGGCAACGGGTTCTGTTTGCATGGAGTCCAATTAAAATCTAAAAAAAAAATTGTCAGACTGAGGTCTTTCCTCTTGTTAAAAATTCATAAATGCAGACCACCACCTTGGTTATTTTAGGACCAAAATTGACGTCGGTAAAGTAGCTGTTGCTCCAAATACATATTTGCTAGACTTGGCACGCCTAGTTTGGTGTGATCATGCGAAACTGGTTAGCTCTTCGAACCGCTCGTTGGTCCTGTGAAAACAGTTGGTTTTAAACGGCTCCAAAACGGCCTCTAAACGGGCTCCGAAAATGCCTCAAAACGGGCTTCGAAAATGCCTCAAAACGGGCTCCGAAACGGCCTCGCCTCCGTAAAGGCTGGCCTCCGCAACCAAGTGAGGTTTCTCGCCTATAATCCTACTTTTTCCTGAATCTCAACGCCTTATTTTCTGGACAAAAATTTTCGTTGTAAACTTTCCGAATTGGTGTAATGTTAGTTGAGCTGTCACAAATTGTACTACTTATGTCATTTGTTTCTTGTGATTATCCTGTTATTTGTGCTTCTCGTGATTAATCTGTTATCATAGGTGCTGCTACTGATTATACCTTGTTCGTTTTAAGCTGTGTTTTTCCGTCCTTCGTTTTAAGTTGTGTTGTTACAAGCTGTGTTGTGCATGTTGTGTTAACTAGATTTTAGAAGAACGCTCTTGTACCGGGGCTGTGAGACTGGTCTTGTTTCTTACTTGAAGCGGTCTATTGAGGACAGGTTCTATTTAGAATTGAAAATTTACGCCAGGTCCCAAAATCAAAATGCTCAAATTTCAGTGTTTTTACACTGAAATTTGAGCATTTTGATTTATGAAGGTGAAATTTGATTGCTTTGATTATAAACCAACCAAAATTTAGCATTTTGACTAAACGATGACTGCATTTGAGCATTTTGATATTAGAATGACTGAATTTAGGGACTTTGAATGTATGAAAACTTAAATTGAACATTTTTATTGCATAAAGGTTTAAATTAAAATATTTCATCCTAAAAAGAGACCAAATCTGACAGCCTTGCCCTCACGTTCTTGTTCCTCGCACGATTCGTTCATCTAACCAGACTTCGGTCACTGTTTCATTTCTTTTTAATTGCTGCCTTGCACCTTGTTAACTGCAACGCCATTTTTCCCGCATCTTCTCACTACATGCTTGTTTTGAGTTCACTGATGCCTTGTTCACTCACGTTTGCCATAACCACTGTCGTGTCTAATTTTAAGGTCACCTGTGTTAATCTAAGCCAGGCGTTCCCAACCTACACGAAAAGACGTACAGCGTTACCAAAAAACTATTTTCTTGGTAAAATTATATGTATGTAATATTCAGTAAAGAAACATTTGATGCGATGCTCCATTTTCGAATTATGCGTCGCGCAAAATTTAGGCCTAAATACGCCGTAGGTTGGCCTCCCCAGGTCTAAATAAAACCCTTTATCTTTTTGTGTCCTGTTCTGTGAGCTTTCTGTGCTCATTCTGTGACCCTTTAATAAATAAGTAAATAAATAATGTAAATAATTCATGTCCTAGACGACGTCCTCACGCTTATAGTGGAACTGTAAACTCTTAAGAGCCTTCGTTATTGAACGCCTTTTTCATCAGACTTGTATAATACCAGGTCGGTGCAAAAGTAGTGACATTTAAAAATTTTGGGTAGAAATGAATAAGCCACGGAGCATGGAAGTATCTATTCGTTGAAACACTCCCCATTGATTTCAGTGACCTTATTGATTTCAGTGACCTTTCAACAAGCTTATAAATACCCCTCTTGTAAAATTGTCAAGGTTTAGAAGAAGATACAAATTAAACTCTTTTTCAATCTTATCTCTCTCCACTAAAATAGGTCTGTTGTCGTAGGAACAAACGTAAATTAGAAGCAGGTTGTATGGGCCACGTCTTAACTGTTTTGTTATTTCCTTAGTGGTAACAGTAGAATTTTTTGACACGGGAACGTTCAACTAATCAGAATCAATTGCTCTTGGATGACCTTTTCTTTGGCCCTTTTTTATAGTGTAATAACTACTTCGAAACCAAGAAAATCGTCTCCTGAAACTTCTTTCATTCTCTTTGTCATCAGGATAAGTGTTCCAAAATAGATTTTGTTGCTGCATTTGCATCAACTCCAAACTCGTAGAGTACAACATTTCTAATGTGGTCTTTAGATGGGACAAACATGAATGCCATATTTATAAAAAATATGCGTGCAACAGGCGACCTGAAAGAAATTCATTTAGTTTATTCACTGAAATATATAACACTTCTGAAAAAATATAAATAATTGAAAAATTAATTTTAAACCTCCAGCAATTCCGTGTTCCCTTTACGACGTTCACTAGTATCAAATGGTAAATTATTGAGCCTGGTACAACGATATAAAATATGTTGAACCAGCTAACTGAATCAAAAATCGCAATACTAATGCAAAAGCACTACTTCTGATTTTTTGAAGTCCGACCCCCCGGAGTCATCGATGCTTTTAGCCAGGACTAAAGTATTTGAATACTTGACCGCCCGATGATACGTAAAAAGTGTTCGGAGACAACCACACAGCTTAAAAATTGTACCAGTGATAAGTCTGTGTGGAGAATGCGCACCAAGAAACGACTAATTGCATAGAAAAGGCTTGAAATGCTACCCCTGCGAAAATAACAATAGAACTGGGAACCGAAAAAGCCCAGAGCGTTGTGAGCAACAAGAAATAATCTATTCGTCCAAAACAAAATGTCTCAAAAGAACAAGTTCTTGTAACAAATCGCGAACGATTCTCTCAACACGATCATAGCTAAGCCCAAATAACTAGAAACAAAAACAATGAAGCAGCTACATTGTCGCGATCTCAACCTCCCACAGCGAGACGGTGGTCTGATTCCCCCTTTTCATGTAAAAAATTTCTGATATCAGACCTTTTATAAAAAAATTGAACTTTATAAAAAAATTTAATATGAAATAAATTGACATTACAAATAAAATCTGAGTTACACCATTTCGTCTAGAAGAAGGTTAATTTAAAATCCCTGTTTCATATAGGATATGCTAGCGGGTATTGCCATAAAGCTGGTACGTAAATACGCGATTTTTTCTTTTATGTGCTATTTTTATTGTAAAGGGTTGCTAGTTCATGAATTCACTGCGTTATTTTTTGATGTGCACGAGTGCTAACTTTTTTGTTCATCGCTTTGACCTATCTAACTATTGTGTTATTGCTGGCCTTTTGTGTGTACAAAAGTTGTTTGTGTAGTGCTCGACCTAGTGTTAATGACACCAAAGTTTGCTTCTATTTTTACCTCGGCCACAACGTTGCAATTGTGTTCCATGGTGTTTATTAAGTAGAGGAACTGATGCATTTAAAATAAATCTATGGTTCTACTGAATTAACTGAAGCTTATCTCGTGATATATTGGTGATTATTATCTCTAGGTACAGTTATTAAGTCGACCGTGAATTTTCGTCGTGGACGTCGTAAATTACGTCACGTACGTCGTAACTTACGTCTTGTGTGTCGTAACTGATGTCGTATATGTCGTGATTTATTCATTGTGCGTAAAAACTCCCGTCGTGTGTGTCGTAACTACGTCGTGTTTAGTAAAGAGCATTTCACAGTCCGCGGAGTTTAATATCCCTCACACAAAACCGCACACGAAAAAAGTTGTTTTGGTTATCGGGCATTGCTCGCAATCGCTGTCCTGTCCACTCACTCGTAGCTGCTCAGACAGTTCAACTTTTATTGGGAAGCGCAGGTGTTTTGCTGAGCGTTGCAGTGCTTTACTTCGGGCTCTCCTGTCTTGCACCGATGAGGGTTGCTTGCTGTTCGTCTGCTGCAACACTTATGGCGCACTGTTTTTTTTACTACAACGGTTACTGTTTGCCTGCTACAACACTTCCTGCTTGTGTGCTTCAACACTTACTGCTTACTGTTTGTTTGCCTCAGAACTTTACTATTCAACTCATCCGCTGGTTTGCAAACTTATTTACGCCTTTATGATATGGGGTGTAAAAAAAGTTGCTGGTTCAAGAAAGCGGAAGCGTTTCTCTCCTTGTCACTTTTCAAGAGGAAAAAAGGGCATACTCTCTGCCCTCAAGAGACGTAGCTTTGCAGTATAGCCGTTATACTGACAACGGGCTGGCGGTGTACACATATGTGTGCGTCAGGTATGTGCATATCTTTCATGTTCACACTGAGTATTGAGGCACACTCAAATTAACAACATTTGCCGTCACACTAGAATGCTGGCAGAGCATTTGGCGCTGGGAGATGAGCCGACTGTCGGGTTGGGGTTGAACAAAGCTTTTGAAATCGGAATTTTTTCCAATTTCTGAAATCAGCCATTTTTGTCAATTTATGATAGCCATTTTTCCAGTTTCTGAAATCAGCCATTTTTTCAGTTTCTGAAATCAGAGAAGGTGACAAGCCCCCAAGAAACAAATTTGTGACAAGCCCAGCCGACCCTTAAACCTGTGTGTTCTGTGCCTCGACGATTTATCGTTTCCTGTGCTTTGTTTAGTGTCTTCTATAATGTTCTTTTATTTTATTTTCAAAGTCGTATTTTGTGCGAGTTTCCTATGCTGCTTCTTTTATTTGATTTCATTCTCAGTGAGGTTCTTAGTGTGAGGTCAGCTGAACCCGACAACGGGGCAACTTCTTGCGCCATATCTCCGTGACCTCATTTTCCACGCGATTTTTTTTTGCTGAATTTTACCTCTTTCTGCCTGGATGTGGTCTTTTTCCATTCATTGGGCTGCTTTTGTCTCATAATTTCTTACTGTTAGATCTTTATTTTTGCATTAATATTGTGTTTTTTACCGTCATTTTGTCTCCTTTCTTTAATAACTGTGCTGTATTTCTTGCCAAATTTTCCTCTTTTTAAAACCTTAATTTTGGTATCTTTCTTGCCCCAATTTGGCTTTCCCTGCCCCAATTTGGCTCTTGCTGCTTTAATTTGGCCTCCTTAGCCTCAGTTTTTAATTTCTTGCTATTCGTGTAGTACATTATATTTCTCACCTGCACACAACGCAGCCCCCGCTAACGCCCCCCTGTGCCCCACAGCTGGCGTATGACTACAAGTTTGACGAGGAGGAGGACAGCAAGATCCCGTGCATGTGTGGCGCTGATAACTGCCGCAAGTGGATGAACTGAACGCCCGCCCTACTGCACCTACTGCTGCTACTCATGTTACTGCTACTACCTCTTCTACGTCACCACCTCGTGATGGGGGACTTCTGATACAGATAATTGCTCGTTTAGTTCACTGTGCCCTTCAGTTTAGTGTCTTCTGCAATTAACTGCCCTTTCAGTTTACTGGCCCTCTCCATTTATTGTCCCCTTCAGTTTACTGCCTTCTCAAATGACTGCAGGCAAAATTACTGTCACCAGTTTACTGCTCCCCCGACAGTTTATTGGGCCCAGTTTACTACCCCTCCAGTTAACCTGGCTCTCTGATTACTTCTGGCAGTTTCCTGGTCCCACTGGCAGTAAACTGCGCTATTAACGGCTTACTGTCCCGCGTTCTGACTGCAGAAGAATGTTCCAGTTGAGCCCAAATCTGAGCGTCCTGCTCCTCGCTTCAGAACGAATCTTTTTTTTAGCTCTATTGATTTGGAATTCCGGTGATGTAAGGTCGAACCCACAGCTACGTTACGGAAACGTGGCCGGGATTTCATGTCAAGTTGTCGACACTGTACTGTATAGATGTTGTATATAAGTCTGTATTTTTTACGTACGTAGATATCTATGTATGCTGTGTGTACGTAAATATTTTGTACGTATGAAAGTATACATGTTGTATGTACCTAAGTACGCGCTTTGCAAGAATGCAGTGCATTCGTCGCAATACAGGAGTTAAAAGTAAAATTATTTGGGAGAGCAACGTTGCAGAGCGTTGATTAAGATAAGTTTTGTGTCCTACGACGAATGTATAAACTTTGCTCTAACTTCACGTAAAGTGTGTCAAGTTGCGATACTGTAGGATGGCTAAGATGTGGAGTGAAGTTCTACCTTAAGTTCATGTAACTTGAGTTCATGCGAAATACTGCTTGTTCGTGATCTTGAAATTGTGACGCAGGTCACACTGACCCTAAATATTTTGGCGAATTTTCTCTTCTTTCTGAATTTGAATAAGCTTTTATTCCCAAAACAGATGTCATCAGATGCTGATTAAACGCGCTGCAAAGTTATGAATGCTAGAAAGCGCACGGATTGGCAACTTTAAATCATTTCAACCTCGCAGGTTCGTCTACGTGAGTCTAGTTTGTGTAGTTAATGGAATTATATTTGTGGGGGGTCCGCCTTCATCGTGTTCTAAACTACCATGCCTGGTGTGTCTAGACTACCATGCCTAGCGTGTCTAGACTACCATGCCTAGCGTGTCTAGACTACCATGCCTGTTGTATCTAGACTACCATGTCATCGCTCTTGCTAGCCAGGTGAGATGCTCGAGAGTGTATTCCACATCCACCAGGGTAGCCATGTGGAGCAATGGGGTCTGAGCACTTGTTTCAGGCAAGAAAACTTACCCTACATTTACGGAAGAGGAGAAGCAGGGAATATAATTTTGAAAGAGAAACATATTTTGTGGAAAACCGCTTTCGAATAACGGTGTGATTATTTGGTGCAACTTCAAAGTGATTCGTTACAAGAAGAATAGTTTTCCTGTGATTCTGTTGTTAAATGACTTGTTAATTTTTACATTCCTAATAAGCTGCTGTTTTGTTACTAATTGAATTCATCATTTAATGTAACTTTAGTCTCAAAAGGTGATGAAAAAAATGAGTTGGATGTAGCGAAGAGAAGACGAAGTGAAAAGCTTTATTTGCACTGATGAAACGCCAGTGTAGCATCTTCGATAGATGAACCTCTGATGAAATGATTATTTATTATAAATGAGAATTGCGGTGACCAGCCTGCTGTGGCGGCGCAGCGCGTATTGTTCAGGCACTCCTGTCAGGTTCAAAGTTAATCTAGTGGAAAAAATTAAAGTTTTTAAAATAATTATTTGAGTTTCATAGGTTATGTGTTCTTTTTCCCACCGCGTATTGTTAATCCCGTTATTCTGGCTCCCTTATTTGTTATTGTAATGAAAATATGGTCCAGGTATTGTCTGCTGGTGCACGTAGGTGCTGCTCGTGACGTTCATTGGTATGTCTGAAGCTGTACAAAAAGCAGTCATCATAAAAGCTATGGTAATACAATCCGTGCACAGGCAATGTACAGTATACCCTCTCTGTTGTATTGTCGTCATCCTGCCTCTGTTTTGTGCTCATTCAGAGCAGCGTAAACGTTTCATTTTTTGCGCCACCCGCGAAAATGAGGCGATGGTCGAAGTTTTTATGCCGTGTTGGATCATTTTGATTTTTTTTATTAAAAGCACATAAATGAAATGCTGCCGCTAAAGAAACACGCGGACTCGCGGGTACTGTGAACGGTTAATTGCCTATGTTGTGATGTTAAGATTATCTCCAAGTTTTATTTTATATAATTGTTGTTCATCTAATTGCAATGTGTGTGCCGGGGGGCAAGGAATTATGTGGTTTTGATTGTGTCATATTATACCTCAGGTATGACTTTTAATTCTATAAGTATATAAATATGTAGGTATATTATTGTATTTGTATATTTCGTAATGTGACCTGTAATGCACGGGTCAAAATTAAGTTTGTGCGACAACTGAGCTCCCATTTTTAAAGAAGGGCATTATAGAAAACGTAGAATGAACTTGATAATATCGTAGGCATGTAACTTCCTCGATTATTATCAGTCTTGTTTATTTGGTGCTGACGTTTTTCGAATTTAAACGATGGTTAGGCCCTCAATATATCAAGGTAGGGCACTTAAAATTATTTTAAAACGTTGCGCTCTTCCATCCTAAAGATTATAAAGTAAAGGGTGCTACAACACCCCACCTTGCATTGGATCCGAGACCCGTCTACCTTTTCTCATGTAAATAACGTGGCATCTATGGCAGCGTATGAGTGTTTTGTCAAGCCACATGTATATTGTTTTAATTCAGTGGTGTTGGAGTGTAGACCTGCGTGAATGAAAAACTCGCGTTTGCTCGATTTATATATATATAGTGTGCGTTTCGTGTGCGATCATAAGACATGTAAACAGAAGTTTACCTTCGTTGTGTTTGGGGATCTCAGAGTAAGCTGTTCGACAGGCGGTGTTGTAAATATGTTTTGTTCATTTGTACGTTACTTATTTGAGAGGTTTCCCTTGTGAGGCAGTGTACCCCATGTAAATAGGGCCACTTAATGTTAATTGTTACTGTGCTATTGCTCGCAATGTTAGGTATGTGTTTTAGGAAAGGAGGGGGACAATGTACATCATGCACTTCAGACAACTTTCGTTTGCTAGAATCTGACAGTTCCCGATTGAGTAGATTAGATGTTGATTTACAACCTCTTTAGCCGCAACACAGGCGGCCAAAGAGAAAAAACGGACGGTAACATTTAGAATGGAGTTGAGGGAACAGGGAATTTATGCACAGGATGCATAGAAACGGTAGTGTGAATGTAGATTATGAAAAGAAATGAATGTAGAAGATTATATAAAGGGTTGAAAAACATGACAGTTAGGAACCTAAAACGTAACAAAACATAAAATTTATTCTACTCTAATGAAAGCCAAATCTATCCAGCCTTTGACACGTAATGTCGGGGGAGCGTTAATTTCCACTTGTAACTATAATTGTTACCTGTAGGAGGCCCCTAGTTAGGTAGTTAGAGCGTTTTGTTGAATTATCCTGCCGTGTCATAGCACATATAATGCTTATAATAAGAACTCACATAGCCGAAATCGTTCAGTATTATCATAGGAAAAGAAAATACATTTGTGTGACAATTTTGCTATTAACACTTGAATTACTTCCCTTCATCGTTACAAATTTATGTTATCTACTTAATTGAGATGTGCGCATATTAGAAATTGTTCAAGTTCATAGACAACGTATTACACATTAAACTTATTCTCGCTCCTTTAACATATTTTTTTTTTTTCAATGTTCCACGCTGTGTTGAAACTACTTAATTTCCACTGCCTAATGTATATGCGATGCGATATAAGCCAGGGGCAGGAAATTGCTATACAAATTTGAGATACTCTAATTATTTAACAATTTCAAGATGTATCTTTTTATACTGATCACATAAATGCAAACCTTCGTCGTATAGTACACAGACTCGTAAGTCGAGGGGTTCACTGCTGGGATCCTTATACGTAACTGGATTCAAAATTTATGAGTACAGAAAACTATGTGTCGATCATGCTTAACACAGCTCATCTTAAAGGTACAATGTATACGATATAAATATAAAAATACACCTAACCGTTACGTGCAAATTATGCATAAATTATACAGTTTACGATACGACCACTGCGACTGTATTAGTTTCCTCGGCAGCTGAGATGAGCTCAAACTCGAGCCCTTTGTGTTCCTCATACTTTCACAATAATAAAACAAGCATAACAATTTTACTACCTATAAAGTTTGAGATCAAATTTACGATAAGATTAAGATCTTATCTTAAATTAAGATCTTATTAAGGGTTGCTTAGACAGCAGGAACACATGNTCTAAGCAGCTACAGACATGTGTTCCTCATACCTTTATTATGACGCCTAATGCGCCCGAGCGACAACTCGAGACCTATAGTGTTGGTACCGATACATGAACAGCGTATACCGCTTCAGCATATTCTATACCGTGTTCCGGATAGATTCCTTCATAACACTTATAGTATACATAGAATGTATACACATACGAACATGAATAATTTTATTTATATATACTTTTGTGACCTTTGGTGCGAGGCATTAATACTCCCTACTCGTAACCAGTTCTAACAACGAAAACAGCTGTGACGCATGTAAATTTCATATAGGATGAAGTCATAAATGATTATTAAAGTTAGAAGTCTATTGGAGTGTTGTATAAAATATAAATACAAACCATCGCAGCGCAGCGTATTGCTCTCATAAATGGCAATTAAAAGCAAACTCCGATAAAATGGCGAGTTACTTACTGGCCAGCCTGTAGCAGCACAGCGGCAGTGGTCCTCACAACGCTGCACAAACTTGCTTGGAAGCCTTCCAACACATGAATTACATTGGATTATTGTAAGATAGTTAGGCCTTCCCTAACTGAATAAAGACGTTCAAAATGGGAGGAAATTTGATTCAAGAGATAGGTGCACTACACCACCATACAGGCATGCTCAGAGCTGCTGAAATAGTTACGCACCACACAGGTGTTGTAAACACGTCAAAGTCAGCAACACGCAGTAGTTTTCAAAGCATGCAATTATGTTCTGTTGGATTATTAGATTATTAGTTAGTTTAAGCCTCCCTATCCTCAACAAATGAGATCCAAAGAGAGGAAGGAAGAAGGCACCATTAAGTATGGAGTTGAAGGAACGTGGAATCTATGCAGAAAGGGCATAGAAACAGTAAGATGAGAAAGAAGTTCATGAAACAAGATCAAAGTTGAAGAAGAAAGTAGTAGGTGTTGAAAAAACAGGACAGCAGTGAACCGAAAAAAAGTTGGTCCGTAACAAAACAAAAACCTATGTTATTTTAACGAAAAGAAAGCCTACCTAACCTTTAGCTCGGGCCCTCACATTGTCCCCCTGGGAGCTTATGTTCTGATAATCTTGCTTGACAGGGATATTGGTAGGTACAGAACCTCTTTTCGGCAGGGGAACGAAGCAAAGAAGTTAAGAAATCAAAGTGCGCAAGTTGGGCATCGACGCGCTCAAGATCCACGAACAGGGTGCGACAGTCAACCCTGCATTTTTCAAACGACTGTGGAAGCCAAAAAATGCAGGATTGACTGCCGCACCTAACACAAAATGCAGGATTGACTGCCACACCAAACACAAAATGCAGGATTGACTGCCACACCAAACACAAAATGCAGGATTGACTGCCACACCAAACACAAAATGCAGGATTGACTGCCACACCAAACACAAAATGCAGGATTGACTGNAAAATGCACGATTGACTGCCGCACCCAACACAAAATTCACGATTGACTGCCGCACCCAACACAAAATGCACGATTGACTGCTGCACCCAACACAAAATGCATGATTGACTGCCGCACCCAACACAAAATGCACGATTGACTACCGCATCCTGTACTTGTGTTCGATCCCCAAAATGAGATATGAGAGCGATGCAATGGGCCTGTGTTGTGCAGTGATAGCCAGTAGAGTGGGGACGGGCATTGGCAGAATTGCGGCACACTCTCCGCCCGTTTGTTGACAATAAGAACCTCCACAGGGAGCTAAACCCAAATAAAAGTGCAGATTTCTACGCTGAGACATTACGAACTTCTTCACTTATACGAACTTCTTAACTAATCGTAATTCTTAATTATTCTTGATTGTATTCGAGAATTGTAAGCCTTAATGGTTAATTGTACATGTTTACATACAAAGCAATAATTAACACAGTATGAATCAGGCGTAAATCACGTTCAGGGTAAACAACATAGCAACTTCTGGCGTGTCATCAACAAATTAGAAAAATAGGTTAGATGTTAGTCTAAGTCTCCCTCCTTCCTAACTGCTGAAAAAAGCATTTCGAAGAGAGGAAGGAGGAAGACACCATTTAGTAAGGAGATAAGGGAACGCGGAATCTATGCAGAAGGGGCATAGAAACAGTTAGTTGAGAAAGAAGTTTATGAAACAAGATAAAAGTTTACGAAGAAGAAAGTAGTAGGTACTGAAAAACAGGACAGCAGCGCACCGAAAAAAAAGTGGTCCTTAACATTAGAAAAACATTTCATTTCAACAAAAAGAAAGCCTACCTAACTCTCAGCTCGGGCCCTCACATTTTCCCCCTTGGAGTGCTAATTCCCGTAGATACAATAGTCGTATCCCCCTGAGGGGAATTAGAAAAATAATATATGTACTTCCAAAATGTAGATACTATAGCTATTTGTATAAGGTATTCAACGTTAAACACGAAAACATCATTAAATTCAACATTCAATGCGACACATGCAAAACATTCACCATGTAAACATTGAATTTAAATACTTTCAATTAAAAACAGTATACTCCCAAAAACATGATACGAAATTAAACACACTAGTTTTTACAAAGTTTTCCATGCAATAAGCATTAAATCTAATCGGTGGAAGACTACAATTATTATAATATTTAAACCTGTGATTGAATCAACTGAGAGCAAAGCAGTAAAAAAATATTCCATTTTAGTTCGCTGCATGTTATAAAATATATGGACAGCGATAAATGCAACACTCTACCCAGTGAAGAGACTTCCAAGTCGCAGTAAGTATTCTTATATCTACTACAGTGGCTGAGTCTTCTGTAGCTTCAGAAATGCCTAACATCAGAAATGATCCCTGACGCACTCCAATTGAATTATGCACAGTTCCACAGCTTACAACCCCCGTCATTTTCATCTGAAGGTGTCGGTTGTTGCATCACAAGTGCGTAAGACATGAATACATAACATAAAATTACGCTTACTCGGGAGATTTACCTGAAAGACTGTAACCCTGTACGTAAGTTACATAAATAAAACAAACATGGCTACATACAACCGAGTTCTCCGACGTTACATTATTCCGCCAGTTGTCTGAAAAATTACATTAGATGTTAGTTTTAGCCTCCCTAACCGCAAAAAAAAGACGTTCCAAAGAGATTAGATTAGATTAGTTAGTTTGGTCGTTAGTTTTAGCCTCCCTACCCGCAGCAACAAGTGCGATCCAAAGAGAGGACGGAGGAAGGCACCATTTAGTATGGAGTGTAGGAAACGCGGAATCTACGCAGAAAGGGCATAGAAACAGTAAGTTGGGAGAGAAGATAATGAAACAAGATCAAAGTTGAAGAAGGAAGTAGTAGGTGCTGAAAAACAGGACAGCAGTGAACCGAAAAAAGGGTGGTCCGTAACAAAACAAAATCCTATTCTACTGCAACAAAAAGAAAGCCTACCTAACCTTTAGCTCGGGCCCTCACATATTCCGTTCCAAAGAGAGGAATGAGGAAGTTTATTTCGTATGGAGTTTAGGGAACGCGGAATCTATGCATAAGGTGCATAGAAAGAGTAATTTGAGAAAAGTTTGTACAAATAAAAGTTGAAGAAGAAAGTTGTAGGACAGGACAGGAGTGAACCGAAAAAATATGTTCCATAACAAAACCAAATAAAATGTTCTATTTTAACAAAAGGATGGCCTATCTAACTTTTAGCTTGGGACCTCACATTTTCCCCCTGGGAGTGCTATAATTTCCACAGATAGAGTAGTTGTATCCACCTGAGGCGAAATGAGCAATTCAACAACGATCAAACAACAAAGTAAATACGCACACGCTAATCAATAACCCGACATCAGCTCATTAAAGCTAACGTTCAGTAAAAACTCTATAATAATATTGAGCAACACTGATACGCTCAAGTGGAGATACAAACCAAGATAAAATTCAACTAACGACAAAATTCACTCAATTTTTTTTCATTTTGGCACAAGCAATTCAGTAGGTTCTTTTAAAAAATAAATCAGATTTCCCACGACCTTAGCTAATTGAGTTAAGAGTCGATCATTAACTGTCGGTTGCAATCGTGATAGTCAAAATCACTCAATACGGATTCTAGTATCCGTGACACACGGCCAATTATAAATAAAGAACTTATTCATAATTTTAAAACCCATGTCGAGCCTTTTTAGACGCGATGGCTAGTATCACAGACACCAGTTAGTTACTAACTAGTCATCGATACCTCTGTAGGACCTCCTTATCATGGGGTTTCCTGTTCACTGATTGACGAGCTTTAAGTACGCCTGCACCGACCCAACGAGGTTAGAGAGTAAGAGAGAGAATCAAGGTCAATACGTGACCTAGAGTGAGCTCCCGACCTTTGGAGCCTGTGTGTGTGTGAATAGAGATTCACCCTGTACCTGTAGTAACGTAACGCTGTAACGTACCGTCACTTTCGAATACAACTGTCAGTTCGAACGTGTGTTATTACTCCTCTGGACAGAGAATATAGAACAACCACAATTACTTACCAACGAACCTGGAACCTCCTGAGTTAAAGTTGAACATTACTTAGCCGAGAGAACCCGACAAGTGGCGCCCGAACAGTTTAATTGTGGACATTTTTTTTTTTCTCTCTGTGGTGTAAATGTTTAGTGCGCATTTATATGGAGGATAGACAGTGACAGTGCACTAGTGGTGTTATAAAAATATCCAGTGACATGAGTGATGCAGCGGATAATTCAGAATTGGAAGATAGTTTGACGGACACTCCGACGGTTCCGCGTCTGACGGTTGCTGAGCGGGAACTATTGTCAAATTTACCCGACAATCCCCGTGATACACGACCCAGTCGTTCTCGAAGACCGCCGTCGAGATTTACGCCCGCTGATTACGAAGCTCCTCGACGACTTTTTAGTGAAGATTCAGCAGCCATTCCGCCAAGTATGGCCACTATCGAAACGACATCGGTAACGAGTACAAGTTCCTCAGCGACAGCTACGGTGGTGTCAAGTGCAACAGGAACGACTCCCAGTGTGTTGGGACCGACTCTTAATATGGTTCCCACGGCAACGATATCAGGCACAAGATTGCCTGGACAGATGGAACTGGTAGCTCCATCCACGAGGGATATAATAAACGTTCGAGGTCGCCCAATGCCTGGCGATCCTCCCGCAACAAAAGGGACTGCGGAGACGAATGTAAAATTTTACTTACAGCAACTAGAGTCGTACTTCAACACGTTCAACATCACGGAGGATAAAATCAAGATACAACGTCTCGTCTCCGCTGTAAACCGTCGATTTGGTGATGCCCGGATAGTAGTGGCACAGTTTGAGGACGAGGAGTATCGCGGGTATAGCTATAAGGACGTGGCTGCGGAGATGCTCGCGATTTATGGTGACAAGAGTACCTCTTCTTTTGTGGAAGCTGCCCGTGATGCGCTGAGTCTTACTCGACGGCTGAACCCGGAAACAGACCATAACGTTATAATAGCACTCACAAGGGAAGCTGCCCGGAACGCGATGAGTACCTTTTTAAATCGTACTCATTACGACTATCGACGCGAACAACGTCTACTTCCGGCGGTATTGACAAATTACACATTCGCGCTTTTGGCTTCTGATGTGTTCACAAAGCGCGCACTGACGGCGACAGTATTAAACGCCGCGGAAAACACGAAGAACGCAAGTGTATATCGGTCACTGAAGGATTTTGTCAGGAATACCGATAAAGAGGTGCTGACATCAACTTTTCTCAACAACGAAGGAAAAAGTCCTCGTCAAGCTGTGAGGATGTGCCAGGAAGACTCCGATGATGATCGGGGTGGCACTCCTGACACTAAAGTAGGGGCCAGTTACGACCCCGATGATGAAATGGAAGTGATGAATGAAGATGGGTGTTGTTACCTCAGACGGCCCGGATCTGGACGTCCTCAAGGAAGGAATAAGAAATCACCGAGTGTAATCTCCCAGTCTACATCCTATGCATCAGCCCAGTCCCAGAGCACCAAACAGTACCCTACAACCCCTTCCCGATCAAGTGGTACCTCAATACCACGTCCAATCTTCGAGAACCACGAGGGAAACACTCCAACTTCTGGGGCGCGGCCGAAGAAGCGATACCAGTATGTACCGCAAGGACATCCAACTCCTGCACCAGCTGGCGGCAGGTTCCCGTTCTACAGGTCCCGGAACTACAACAACTACCACAACAACGGTCCCTACACTTCGTTCGACCAAACGCAGAAGTACAGCGGACGGCCAGATGAGTACAAACAGGAATCGCAGCGTAGGAGTAATCGAGTTTTCTATTGCTATGGGTGTGGTGCACCCGGACATTTTAGGCGTGAGTGTCCTTTTG